>CM035419.1:129301661-129324161 GCA_020310875.1 Ceratopteris richardii
AGATAGGATTCGATGCTAGATGAGTGCTACTCATATGGTCACAAAAAACTGGATATGAGTCAACTTGCAAATTAAGCTCCATAAATAACTTCTTAGTCCACATTACCTCACATGTGACTTCAGCCAAAGCTCTATACTCAGCCTCAGTAGAAGATAATGCCACCATGGATTGCTTCTTTGAAATCCATGAGATGATCTTGCTACCTAGCATGACTAGGTAATCCTTCTATCTTCCTTTGAATCGGCCTAATCGGCATCGGAATAAGCTTTGACCTGCATATCATCATCAAATGAATAGAACAATCCTTCATTTATACTGGCCTTGAGATATCGCAACATTCTTCTTGCAGCTTGCAAGTGTGTAGTCCTTGGACTATGCATAAATTGTGATAACACTCCAACTCCATATGCTATGTCGGGCCTAGTTATTGTGGCATAATTAAAAGAGCCTACAATAGATTGATACAAAGTTACATCCTCTAATGGTTGTCCATCAATGGAGCTTAGCTTTACATTAATTTCCATGGGATTTGAAATAGTCTTGCAATGTAGCATCCCAAACCTCTCAAGTAGGTCTTGAATATAATTCCTTTGTATAAGCATAATACCTTCTTCTTTGTATTCAACTTCAATGCCAAGAAAATACCTAAGATCTCCAAGAGATCCTAAACTCCTTTCCAAGATTTGCCTTGATCTCCTCAATGCCCTTTGTATCATTACCTGTAATGATAAGATCATCTACATACACACACATGTAGACTACAAGTTCTCCTCTTTGTTTGATGAAGAGAGATGGATCAGCCTTGCATTGATTGTAACCACATTTGATCAAATAATCCACCAATCTTTGGTTCCAAGCCCTTGGCGCTTGCTTTAGTCCATAAAGTGCCTTCTTCAACCTACAAACATGATGTGGAAACTCTTCATGAACAAAACCTAGTGGTTGCTCCATGTATACCTCTTCTTCCAAGTTTCCATTGAGAAAGGCATTCTTGATATCCAATTGGAAAAGCTTCCATCCTTTGCTAGCCACCATTGCAATGAGTGTCCTAATGGTGCACATCTTTTCCACGGGGCTTAATGTCTCTTCAAAGTCCACTCCATAGGTTTGTGCAAAACCCTTGGCCACCAATCGTGCTTTGAACCTAGAAATAGATCCATTTGAATTCCTCTTTACTTTATACACCCACTTATTACCTATTATCTTCATGTTCTCCTTCTTGGGCACTAGATTCCATTTTTTATTCTCCTCAAGTGCGTCAATCTCTTCTTGCATTGCCTCTTTCCATTCAGTGTACTTGCTTGCGTCTTCATAGCAATCGGGCTCATGATCTTCTACTACTTTGTTCATATATGCATAATGAGTTTCTATGTATGAATCATAAGTAAACCTTTGATTTGAATACTTAACTCTAGAAGAATTCCTTTCTTCACCTTTTGGAGGAATAAACCTCCTTTGCCTTGGGTACTTGATCTCTTTCTTTGATGTGGATTCTTTCTTCATCATGTGTCCTTCATCATCTCCAACTTCATTACCTTCTTCATCCAACTCCACCAATGTTTCTTTGCCTTTGTTGATTGATGCTTCATAGCTTGATGAAGATCTCCCCGTGCATAGTGAATTCATGCTTGAATTATCTTTACTGATGGAACACCTTGGGCCACTTAGCTCTAGGTCGATTTGTTCTTCATCATGTCCATGGTTTTCTTCTTCATAGTCATGCATACAATCATACTTCTTATACCAAGGGAGTAGCTCATCAAACGCTACATCCCTTGATATCCTCAAGTCCTTTGTGGTTGGGTTGAAGCACATGTAACCTTTATGATCATTTGAATATCTTAGAAACACACACTTTTTTGCCTTTGGTTGTAGCTTGTGCCTCAATTCACTTGGCACATGTACATAACAAGTACATCCAAATATCTTCAAGTGGGAAAGATCATTTTCCTTCCCATAATAGGCTTGATATGGTGTCAAGCCATGGATCCCTGAGGTAGAAGCCCTATTCAAAAGATACACAGGGGTATTTGTTGCATCACTCCGAAACATGTTAGGTACATTGTTAGAAGTTAGTATTTTTGAGAGGAAATAATTGTAAAATGCCAAAAAATTGTAAAAATATTTATGCAAACAATGTAAAAATGAGGAAGAGTCTTCCTCATATAGATTAGAATCATATGTATTTTTTCTAGAATTTTTGGAAACTCCTAGGTAGCATATTTTTAGATTAGAAGGGAAAAGGACTAAAATTCAAGTGTGAAAAGGGACACTTGAAAATGTATAAAAGACAATTTCCTCTATTTTGAGAGGGTTTGTTATTTGTATTTGATGCTATCCAAGCAAAGAGAGAGAGTTTCTTGCAAAAAATCGTGATTTTTCTTTTTGTGTGAATTTCTTTGATTTGTTGAGTCTATTCTATGTGTATCCATGGAATTTGTAAGCTTCTATTGTGTATTTCTGATGAATGTGTATGAAGAGAGTTGATTCATGATGTATTGAGTGAGAATTTGCTGAAGAATGATGCTGGAGATGAAAATCGTCAATTTCCATAGAATCGCGATTGTCTCGTCTGAGGGTTACAGGTATCATTTTTTGAGATTTGACTTCATGATTGTGTTTTGCTGAGAAAATAACACACTTTAGACACCAAGATCATTGGAAATGGTGTAGTATTGCTCAAGATAATCAAAACCCTAGAAATTCCTCTTCATCTTCATTATTTCTCAGAAATCCAGCCAGTTTCCTCTTATTTCTTGGATTCTATCATTTAGAAGGGGTTGTGGTCTCTTGTATACTTCCAAGATTGACAAATATAAGATGTATTGTTGATTCTTTATGCTAAATGATTGGAGAGGACAACTCCAAAGGTTAACAACAAACATTTTTTGGCGTCGTTGTCGGGGAGTATAGCAAAAGCTTCATTGAAGTTGGACCTTGCTGGATCTTCTAATGTTGATGTTATTGAACACATTGAAAAGGTAATACTCTTCAATCAAGAAATGGAAACATGAAAAGGTAGGTTTCTTTGTTTTCTTTTGGGAAAAGAAAGCAATAGATAATCTTTTGAGGATAAGAAGTGATGAAATTCTTGCAAATTGATAGTTGCTCATATCATTTTTTGAGAGTAAAGTGCAGGTGCGTGACAAACTGAATCAAGAAAGCTGAAGATAAGGTAAAATGTGTCTATCTTTGCATTTGTAGAGTGCTTTTTGATCAAGTACCAAGCAAAATTGTTGATCTTGGGATAGATAACATGATTGCATTGAGGAAAGTCAAGAAAAGTAGCTAGATGCAGGAAGATAAGATCCATTTGTTAAACAAGGCAAAGCAATAATCTTGAGAAAAAAGTTTATTTGCATCTTGAAAAGAAAAAAATGTGTGAGTTTATCTTTGCATAAATTGAGATTTGCACTTCTTAGCATATTTTTCTTTGGGAAGTTTTGCTCATGAATTTATTAGATAGCAAAGCATAAAAGAGCATAACCAATCACGAAACACAGGATCAATAGATCACTAAACAAGAAACCCTAAGTGAAGTGTTTACCTTAATTTAGGGCAAAATACTAAAAAAAAAATTCATAAAATTCATTAAAACATTCAAACAAATTTCTTTTTTCCTTAGGAAGCTGGACTGAAGGGTTGTTGACGAGAGTAAAGGGAAACAAGTGGAAAGAAAAGTTAAAAAACTGAAAAAAAAAACTGGAAGTTCAGAAAACACGATTCTCTTCACAGAATCGCTAATTTTTTTTTTTAATGATGTAAAATTGCAAGTGACAAGTGATTTGGAGTGGGTGAAGAATCTTGAAGAGGATTAAGAGGAAAGAAGACTCAAAATTGCAAAAAATAGGAAGTACAGAAAAAATATGATTCTTTGCACAGGATTGCGATTTTCTGTAAGAGGAATTTGAATTATTGTGCATATTTGGGTTTTGAGGTAGGTAATTGTAAAAGGCTTCACTAAGTTGAGTAAGTGAGAGAAATCAAATTCTAAAAATCAGTGAGGATTGAGCATCGTGGGTAAAGTGGGACAGAAGTACAGAATCGCGATTTTTACCAGTAGGATCAAGGGAGAAATTTGTGATGAAAAGTTAGAAATTGGGACTTAACATCATAAAATTGTGAAGGATAAAAACTTGAACAAGTGAAAAGTGAAGATTTTGAAAATATTGAGCAAAATCGCGATTGTGTGGAATCTATAAAACCCTGGAATTTCAGAAGAAAACTCATTTGAGTGAGGAAGAGAGAGAGTGAGAGTGGACAGAATCGCGACTTTCTGCAAACACAAGTTTTTGGACATTTTCTGATCAAGCAAGCAAGGTAAGGATTTCCTAATCAATTTTTGCATTATCTCAAGTTCCTAGGTTATGTTTAGAACACAAAAAACTCAGGAAACAGTAAAATCACGAAATTGCGACTTTTAGGATTTTGAATTTTACAGACAAATAATAATAATTTTGTGAAAGCTCTTTTATTGCATGCTAAAATTTTAATTAGGCGAATCTTCGTGAGAAAACAAAACTCAAAAATAAACAACCTAAAATTTTTTCAGAAATCTGCACAGAATCGCGATTCTGTAGTCAAACACAAAATCGCGATTCTCTGAACCAAAACACAAAATTGCGATTCCCAGAGCACGATTTTCATAAGAAAATCGTGTTTACTAACGATTGTGAGCAATCATGATTGTCTGGAAACAGAATCGTGAAAAACACGATTTTCACCACAAAATCGTGAAAAACACGATTCTCATCACAGAATCGTGAAAAACACGATTTTCATCACAAAATCGTGGAAAACATGATTTTCACCACAAAATCGTGAAAAACACGATCACCACAAAATCATGAAAAACACGATTCCCATCACAGAATCGTGAAAAACACAATTTTCGTCACAAAATCGTGGAAAACACGATTTTTACAACATAATCGTGAAAAACACGATTCTTATCACAAAATCGTGAGAAATACGATTTTCACCACAAAATCGTGGAAAACACGATTTTTACAACAGAATCGTGAAAATCACGATTCTTATCACAAAATCGTGAGAAACATGATTTTCACCACAAAATCGTGGAAAACACGATTTTTACCACAGAATCGTGAAAAACACGATTTTCACCATAAAATCGTGAAAAACATGATTTTCACCACAAAATCGTGGAAAACACGATTCTCTCCACGGAATCGTGAAATTAATTGAATGATCCTTAGGTTTGGTAATAAATTGTACACACATTCTAAGCAAGAGCTAGGAAGGAAAGAGGTAGAGTCAGTAATAGGAGAATTGCAAGAAAAAGATTTAGGGCAAGAAATTAATATGGAGAATTTAAATGAAACCAATGAATCCTCTGAAACTAGTGATTATAGAAACATCTCAAATACATGTATACAAATAGGTTTGGAACCTATGTATATCAGGATGGAATGCATAAGTTTCTCATTAGATTAAGAAACTTAGAGGTGCCCCTGAATATAACACCAGTAGCACAATTCAAGGATGGTAGATATGAGGATAGGCAGGGATGTGTATACATCTTCTCACAAGACCCAAAAAATTCTAATGACCTAGGGCAATGTGCAGACAAGAGACCTTGGGAACAGAACCTAGGGCAATCAGACTTGCCAAGACCACATGAAACTCACAATAATAGTGAACACCAACAAGGTAGGAGAACACATACTTCCCCAAATCCTTTTGAAAAAGAAACAGAAGGATTTAATGATTTTCCATTGAGAAGAAGACATCATTGGCAAAATCAGGGCAGAATGCTTAGACCCTATCAAGTAGCCAAATGCATGAAAAATCAATATGAAGGATATTATGATCCTCATGCCCATGCTACAGAATTTAGACAATTAATTAGAGCAAAAGAAGTAGAGGATTACAAAGTCCAATTTGAGGCATTTGGTCTAACCCTAATAGGACCTGCATTATCCTGGTTCATTCCTTTGAGAAAGGAAATGTACCCAGAGATTGAATCCTTCCTTGAAGCCTTCATAGGGGAATTCTCAAAAACAAGAATAAAACATAGCACAGCTACCTTGATACATAGCTTTAAACAGCAAAAAGATGAAAATGTCAGAGAGGCAGCCAGGAGGTTCAAGCAATATATTGATAGATGTCCTAGAGAGGAGGTACCATCCATGGCAAGACAAGTATCCCTATTCATAGAAGGATTGAGAAGTGCCCAATTGAGAACCTTAGTGTATTATAGAAGGTGTCCAGACCTAGGAGCATGTGTTAAAGAAGCAATAGACTTAGAGGATAACCGGGGACAAGATCTATTAGCATTTGATTAATCAAGAAAAAATGATGATAAAATCCCACCAGCAGAAGAATTAGCACAAGCAATTGCCAAAGCTCTAGAAGTTAGCACCAAGACAAATCTGATAAACACCAGGATAGCTACAAATAAGAAATGCTATAACTGTGGAGAAAATCAATTGGTACAACAATGTCCCTATCAAAAACCACAACATTTACAAGATAGGAAAACACTCAAATACTATACACTAGAAAGAAAATGGACAAATCATACCACAGAAGAATGCTTTTACAATAAACAACCCATTAAGGAGAGAGAATATGCAAACCAAAGAGAATCTGGATTTATGGAGCAACCAAGACCTGTACTTGGGCAACAACCTCCATTACCAACAAATGTGGTACCAATCAAATACACACCAATAGAAGAAGGAAACTCAAGAATAAGATCACCGTACAAAGAAGATTATCATTGGAATGAAGGATATCATGAAGAGAGGGAGGAATATGAGATGAGAGAACCAGAACTGCAAGCCCTAGATTTGGGAAATGGGAGAATTGAAATGGATATAGCTACATTCATGTACATCACCAATAACTACATGTCTAATCAGAGACCTCAGTTCAAAGGGAGTCAAAAAATAACTTGTTATAGATGTGGAGGGGAACATTTCATTAGAGATTGTCCACAACCTCCCACACTAAGAGTAGAAGGAGCCTATTGCAAGGATTGTGGCAGGGAGCATTTAATAAAGGATTGTCCAAGAAATCCTCAAAAACAACAAAATACTTCTAATAACATACCATTAGAAGCAGTCAACATCATGGAGCAAGAAGAATTGAGTGACCCTGAACAAGTAAATGTAAATGCTATAACAAGAGCACAAGCCAAACAACAGGAAATAATCAAGGAACAAAAGAAGAATTCATCTCCAAAGGAAAAGAAAAACAGACAAAAAGGGAGATGGGAGAGAAAAATGAGAGTGGGTAAAAGTCAAGAAGAAGAAAATATGGAACTACCAAAACATAGCCCACCCCAAAAGACACAAACCCAGCAAGAGATAAGCAATTCACAAAGTTTGGAAACTATGATAAAAGCATACAAGGGAAGAATTTAAGAGGGACCAAATCCCACAGATCATGTAATGGCTTATCCTATACCGGATATAGAGCATGAAAGAATGCAAAAATGCAAACAAATCATACAAGAAGCACAACTTAAACTGGAGGAACTAGATAATTCTAGAACAAAGGAAAACATTGATCAAGAAGATAACTCACAAATAACATTCCAGGTAAATATATACAAACAATGTACAGTATTATACCACACCACAATGGAGGAATTGATAAAACAGAATCCTCACTTACAATACAAAATGGTAAAATGGGAAGCTATACTAGACAATTTTGATCCAGAGCCACAAGAGTTGGAAGAGTTGTTGTACATTCCTATTGATAAAATAGGATGATATTGTGAAGGAGAAGAAGGGAACTCAACTCTGAGAATACAATTTGGTACAAATCATGCCCAAGCCATATTGGATAGTGGATCGGGTGTGGCTATCATGACTAAACAAACTTGGGAAAGATGGGGAAAAAGTGCATTGATACCCACTAAAATGAGATTGCAACTTGCGGATGGACACATAGAAAAACCCCTAGGAATATGGGAAAAGGTGATTGTGGATATATGTGGAATAGAAATAGAGCATACCTTTGCCATAGTTGAATTTCCACAATCCACTTCATATGAAATTATCCTAGGAAGACCATTTATGAGACAAATGCAAATTGTGCAAGATTGGGGTAATGATTGCCTATACCTTCAGAGCAAAGGGAGGATAACCAGAGTGAAACTGAGAAATGGCCATTATTGTGACATATCCCCTCAAGAATGGTTCAAAATACATCAAAATCAGGAATTGAGTGAAGAATCAGAGTGGGAAGATCAGAATGAAACAGAATCATCAATATGGAAGTGCAATGTGTTAAGAAACCTTACAAATGGAAAAAGAAGATTAAGAAGAGAAGATTGTATAGAAGGGAGAAAATTACAAGATGAGAGCTATATACCACAAAAATTCAAAGATGAAGAATTTGAGCCTTATGGTTGGAACCAGATTTTGGCCACCATGGATCTAGCCAAAGATAAGTATGTGGGAGTGAGATTCCAAAATGAAGAAGGATATGATGTTTTTCACATAGGAATACAAATGATAAAGGTATCAGAAACAGAAGAGGACAAGGAAAAAGATATGATATTGAAAAATGGAAAAACACAATATTTGGAAGAGGTAAAAACTGCAGATGCAATAAAAGATAAAATCTCAGGAAAATATAGAAAAAACAAACACAAAGAAATAGAAGAAGAGCAAGAGGATGGAAAAACTAAGAAAATGACAAACAAGGATCAACAATTTGATGTACCTGCAAATTTCAAGACTTATGAAGTAGAAGACAGAATACTCTTAAAAATGAAACCAAAGAGGGAAAAGAAAAGAGGAGAGGCATATGACAATGAGGAACAAACTAAAAAGGTAATGATCACCCAGGAAGAAGGGGAAGAAAGACATATTTTAATAGCTGATGATATGACAAATCAAGAAGAGGAAGCATTAAGAAAACTGGCTAAGAACTATAGGGATGTGTTTGCTTATAGCTACAAGGATTTGAAAGGTACTGATCCTAAAATCTGTGAGCATAAGATTCCTATTACACCTGAGGCAAAGCCTAGCAAACAAAGACATTACACATTCAATGATAAATACTCTGCTAAAATAAAGGAAGAAATTGACAAGCTACTGGCTGCCAATTTCATCTATGAGATTGAATACACATAATGGATATCTCCTATAGTTGTAGTACCAAAAAAGAATGGGAAACTTAGGGTATGCATTAACTTGAAGAAAGTAAATGCTACAACTATAAGAGATAGCTACCCATTGCCTATAACAGACCATCTTCTAGAAAGAGTTGCAGGGAAGGAGGTTTATAGTTTTTTTGGATGGTTTTTCAGGATACAATCAGGTACCTATAGCTTTGGAAGATCAACATAAAACTGCCTTTTCCACAGAATGGGGAATTTATGCTTTTAGGGTTATGCCCTTTGGGTTAACTAATGCCCCAGCAACTTTTCAAAGATTGATGTGTCATATCTTCAAGGAATTCATGAGGAATGTAATGGAAAATTATGTGGATGATCTGTGTACTTTTTCATTAAAAAGACGGGATCATTTGGAAGATTTAGAAAACATATTCAAGAAATGCAGAACCTACAGAGTATGTTTAAATCCAGAGAAGTGTGTGTTCTTTGTAAGACAAGGGAGAATGTTAGGTCACATAGTCTCCAAAAATGGAATTTCAACTGATGAAAGGAAAATTAAGGCCGTAGTAGAACTTCCAAAACCAACAAATGTAAAGGAACTTCAAACCTTCATGGGACATTGCGGATATTATAGAAAATTTGTACACAAGTTTGCTGACATTGCAAAACCTTTGTATGCCTTAATCACAAAATTTGAGTGGACCAAAGAGTGTGACCAAGCTTTTGAGACTCTAAAAACTTGTTTGGTAACAGCACCAATTCTGAAAACACCCCAGTGGGATAAAATTTTCCATGTCCATGTGGATGCTTCAAATTATGCTTTGGGATGTGTGTTAGCACAACCAATAGAAGGAAGCAAATTAGATTTCCCAATTGCTTATGCTAGTAGGCAACTGAATTCAGCAGAGAAAAATTACACAACCACTGAGAGGGAAGGGTTGGGAATGATATTTGCTGTGAAAAAATATAGACATTACCTTTTGGCCAACAAGTTTAAATTCTTTGTGGATCACCAAGCTTTACTCTATTTAGTAAACAAACCTTGTCACACTGGTAGGATAGTCAGATGGTTTCTTCTACTGATGGAGTTTGAGTTTGAGGTTGTGGTTAGACAAGGGAAAACACATTTGAGAGCAGATCATTTGTCCAGAATCCAGGCTAAAGAACCAAGTTCTCCTTTAGATGATGACCTGCCAGATACATATCTGTTCAAAGTAGAAAGTATTCCTGAATGGGCCATGAATTTAGCTCCTTTGCTAACCATGGGACTTTGCAGAACATTTCGAAATAACACACATTTAGTATTACAAAGCAAGAATTTTATGTTGTTAGCTGGGCACTTGTATCACCTCAACCATACAGGCATACTGGAATATTGTACTCCCGAAGAGGAGCAACAGGAATATCTGAGAAGAGCTCATTGTTGGAACTCTTGTACTCATGCTTCCATAATAGTCACCCTAAGTAATCTCAATAGGATGGGAGTACATTGGACTAATAAGATTCAAGATGTAACAAAATATATTGCTAACTGTTGGGAATGCCAGTCCTTGCAAAATTCAAAACTTATAACTCTATATTGGTTTCAGAAAAACCCAGAATGGAGTGAGAACATCATTGAGGAATTGAAAAGAAACAAGAAAGGAAAACAAGAAAGAGAAGGTGCAGACTCAAAGAATTTACAAGTGATTTCTGAAGAGTATCAATTAATAGGAGATCAATTGTATAAAAGAGGGATGGATGGATATTTGAGAATTTGTGTTCCTAAAGATAAGTATGTTGAAATGTTAGAAATGGCACATTCTGGAGTGGCAGGAGGTCATTTCTTATGTGAAAGGACTGCTAAACTCATACTATATTCTGGTTTCTGGTGGCCGACTCTATTTCCTGATGCAAGAACATATGTAAAAAGATGCGACATTTGCCAGAGAGTGAGTCAACCAAATAAAAGAGATAATATGCCATTAATACCTTTAATTTCAGCAAGAGCCTTTAGTAAATGGGGGTTGGATTTCATTGGACCCATACATCCTCCAGCAAAACAATCCCATGTTGAATACATAATAGTGGCCACAGATTACCTGACAAAATGGGCAGAGGCCAAGGCTACAAAAAGAAATGATGCTCAGACTACTGCAAGATTTCTCTATGAGTATATCATCACCAGATTCGGACTACCAATTGAATTGGTAAGTGATAGGGGGACTCATTTTTTGAACCAAATCATAGAAAACATAACTGAATATTTCATGATTAGTCATAGAAATTCAGCCCCATATCACCCACAAGCCAATGGGTTAGCAGAGAGTACTATTAAAGTACTTTGTACTGTATTGGCAAAATTGGTAAACACAAACAGGAATGATTAGGATTTACAACTTAATCATGTCTTATGGGCCTATAGAGTGGCATACAAAACTGCATTAGGAACCACACCATTTAATTTGGTATATGGACAAAATGCAGTTCTACCTTTGGAATTCCTCATTCCAACACTAAAGGTGGGTAGTCAATACAATTGGACTGGACATGAATTATCTGAGAGAGTAATAGAATTAGAACAATTGGGAGCTTCTCGACTCCAAGCAATTATGAGTATATATGCAGACAAGAAAAGGCAAAAAGCTTATCATGATGTTCACATAAAAGAAAAAAATCTACAGGAAGGAGATTTAGTTTTGGCATACACAGTAAAGGAACATCAAAAGAAATTTCAGAAGAAAGGACATAGACCATATATTATCAATCAGATCAGTAATAGTGAATGTAGATGGAGAAATCATGCCAAACTTCATAAGTGGATGTAGAGTTAAAAGTTATGATCTTCCCTTAACTACTTCTGAATGGAGAAGATTACATCAAGCTCAAAATAGGAAGAAAGAAGAGGAAAACATTAGGAGGGAGGCTCAACAGGAGGCAAAAGAAAGGATAAGAAAAATCAAAAATATTAGAGAAGTCCTTTTTTGTGACACCTCTCTAAAAGAAAAAGAACATTTGCCTATTATCACAATGAATTTTCAGGATGAAAAAATTAAAGTCTTGATAGACTCAGGAGCACAGGTAAATTTGATCAGTTCAGCCTTGTTGAATAAGTTTAACATAAAAAGGACTAAAAGTAAAACCTTTATCAAAACCTTGGAAGGACAAATAACACAAAGCATGTCTTCACCTTCTATTGAGGTCAAGTTCAATAAAGAATATATGAGAATAGATTGTGGAGAATGGCCAGATCACTTGATGACTAAAAAATTGATTTTGGGTCAACCATGGCTAAAGCAAGGTAAAGTAATTTTGGATTTTGAAGAAATGAAGCTCAAGTTGACAATAAATGACAAAAGTTTTTTAATGTTTTTATTGACTAATGAAGAACAGGATGATCAATAGGATATTCATGACCTAGACCTGGAAGGATTTTCTTTTTCATTAGAAGATACACAGACATTACCAATACAATCACTATACGATCAAGCTTCATTTAATCAAAACCAGGAAAAGATTGAAGGAGTAAAAGTTGGTGAAGAGACAGAAGGAAGGTGGCAACTGTGGCATAGTCAGAAATATCCAGACATCAAAACGAGAAGGATGTGGAAACAAAGTACCCACAAGCCCTGTTCATCAAAACAAATTCCCAGAACAAAATGGATATGGAAGCCAAAAAATTTTAAGAACAGCTTATCAAAAGAAGATGGGTGTATCCCTGGAACAGGGTCAGCAAGGATCAAATATTATTGGGTAAATAAATCAGATTTGATTCAATGGAAAAGAACATGAGTAGCTGATATGCGGTTAGGATCTTGGATAAGAAAATCAAAGTGTTACAGAGAACAAATTATGACATTTTGGAAATAATAACAATTTGTTCTACCTTATCCTTTTTCTGAGAAAAGAAATAGGGGGGAAGAAAGGAAGTTGAAAGCAATTATTTATTATTAATATATATATATATATATATATATATATATATATATATATATATATATATATATATATATATATATATAATAAAATAGAAAAGAGAGAAAAAAATATATATTATTTAAAATAATAATAATAATAATAATAATAAAATAATAAAATAAAAAATAGAAAAAAAACAAACAAACAAAAGAAATAAAAGAAAAAAGAGAGAAAAATTTTCCATTTCATTTTTCTTTTACGAGAAAAAAGAGAAAAATTATCCATTTTTCTTTTATAAGTTATACAGCACAAAGCAAGATATAGATAGAAGTACAGCAGGTTTATATTTTTTATTTTATTTTTTATTTTATTTTTTATTTTTTATTTTTTTAATTTTTTTTAAATATATTTTTAATATTCAATTTTCCTCAACTAATTATAGTTTTCAAATCTTTCTTTTTTTTCTTTTTATAAGAGTTGCCTGAAGAAAAGAGAGCACTAGACATCTTGCTACACATGTAATAGTCACTTTAATTAAGTTTTTTGGGGAAGTCAGGAATTGAATTGAGATTTTATTTTCATTTTTCTTTCATTTCATCTCAAAACAAATGTCATTTTTTATTTCTTGTAACTCATGTGGGTGGAGTATTTTCTTTCTTTTTTTTTTGTGATGCTACATTTTCTCCAGAATGGTGAATTCAAAGGAACTACCAATCCATGAGTTCAAAGCAGACTCAGTCACTTTGTCTAGAGGACATTGGTTCTTAGACAATGAAGCAACAATGGAGACGGTAGAATTAGAATTTGATGAAGAGCAAGAGATTCCAGAAGCAGAAATGATAGTCAAGGAACTCAAGGAAACTCTGGATATTATTGGTCAGCACATATTTATAGTGGGAGTTGGAGGTTACAAGTACACTATGCTGTGTCAAGAGTTTTACAAATTCCAGAAAAGTGCAGTCAATTACAAAAGATGGAAAGTAGTGGGATTACACAGGCTACTGGATGAACCTATATTTTTCATAGATTTTGAAAGAGTGGCACAGGTGATGAGTAGCTTGGTTTGGAAGTTGGAAGGGGCAATGAGGCGTATTTCAGGTGTGCTGTCAAGAACAAAGAAAATCGGGAAGTGAACATCACAATAAAAGTAGAGCATATCAGGGAAGCCCTTCAGTTTTACCCAATGGGAACTAAGTTGGATAACAGCTTTGTTAAGAAGAATAAAGAAACATATACAGGATATTCTACGTTCCCTGATTTTAAGGGAAGAGAAAATGAGGAATATGCCATCAGAATGTTTTTGCAATACTTCTGTTTCCCAAAACTGTCTAGATACACCATGCCACACAAATCAGTAACATTGATTATGTTCAATAATAAGGATAGAACTAAGCCCTTTGGAATAATGGATGTATCACCATATATACATGAGCAATTAAAGGAAGCAGCCAAACATTGGGAGCAAAAGAAGTATATGAATGGAGCCCAATTCT
Organism: Ceratopteris richardii; assembly: GCA_020310875.1. NCBI lineage: Eukaryota > Viridiplantae > Streptophyta > Polypodiopsida > Polypodiales > Pteridaceae > Ceratopteris > Ceratopteris richardii. The sequence continues at coordinate 129,316,153 of CM035419.1, forward strand.
TAACTAGAATTATATATCATGTTCTAGGGATGGAGGATCAATTACAATAGGCTCCAGCAGCCCAATATTTCAGAAATTTGATGGCAGGAATCAAGAGTCCTTCAAGGAAGATATCTGTAAGAGAAGCAGAAGGCCAATCAAGCATGAGGGGAGCAGAAAGGAAAAGAAAAGGAATTTCAGAAGAAGTCATTCCAGTAAAGAAAAGAAGATTAGATCCAAGAAAAGTGGAGTTGGAACAGGTGGAAGCAACTAAGGAAGAGCATGAAGCTGCTTAGAAGCAAGTACAGTCTTCAAATGACCCTCACCCACCTCAGACAAGCAAAGAGCAGTTGTATACCTATTTGACTCAAGGAAATAATAAAAGGGTAGTATATGAAGCTCAATATCAAAAGATGTTGGAGGACTACTCTTGCAAAGCAACAGATTGGATTCAAGAGGAAGTGGAACACTATGAAGTACTGCATGATCAGACAATGGCAGCAGAGACAGAGGAAGTTTTTGTCAAAAAAGAAGTGGAAATGTTAGCATATTTCAAAGAGCTACAAGGACCTCCTGAAAGAAGAACTACAATTGTAGTAAAAAAGAAGGTTCAGAAGAAACATGTACAAAAGAGGAAGTTAACCAAGAAAAGTAAAGGAAAATCAATAGCAGAACATGTACCAAGGATGGAGACAGAGGAAGTAATAGTAGAAGAAGATAAGCAGGAGGAATCTATGGCTGTGAAAGAATCAAGAATGGACAAATCGGGAATAGTAGGCTCTTCACAATTTTCTTTAGATTCTGAAAGTGATATTGAAAATTTTTTGCTAAAAAGTTTGAACTTATCAGTGCCTAGTACACCAAATGTGATAGCACAAGCCTCTGAAAAAAATAAAACACCAAAAGACTTGAACAGGAAGCCACAAGGAAAGCAAGTCCAAGGAGAAGCAGCAAAACAGATTAGTCCTAAAGAAGAGAGAAGGATATTGAAAGGCAAAGCAGTGATGATGGAAGAAGAGAGTGAAGTCAGGAAGGAATTCAGTTGTGGATTAGTGGACTCAGGATTAAAGATAATATAGACAAAACCTTTACATCAAATCTATTTCAAATTGGATGAAGGGAAAGTAGAAGCAGAAAAAGAAGTTCAGTTATGCAGTTCAGCACATAAACAAAAAGATACAGATCAAATCAAGGAAATAGAAGAAGTAGGGGAAAAGAAGAAAGCTCAAGAAATGGAAGAAGGAATTACAGAAAAAGAGATAAATAAAAGCATAGAAGACATACTATATGATTTGAATCATAATGAAGAGTTCACATCGACAGAAAATCAGGAACTAGAGGAAGATTTGGATCTCATGGATATGGATGAGCAAGAGGAAGGACAAAAAGAGCAGATAATCAATGATCAGAAAAAGCTTGGTGAGGAGACTGATTCAATCCAAATTCAGGAAAAGGAAGTACAGGTAAAGGAAAAACATCTTTTTGAATAACAACAAGTAAAGGAGAACAAGAAGTCATTCATGGAATATCAGCAAGAATGTCTTTTGTCAGGAGCCAAAAGGTTTAGGAGGGGAAGAATGTTAGAAGTTAGTATTTTTGAGAGGAAAATAATTGTAAAATGCCAAAAAATTGTAAAAATATTTATGCAAACAATGTAAAAATGAGGAAGAGTCTTCCTCATATAGATTAGAATCATATGTATTTTTTCTAGAATTTTTGGAAACTCCTAGATAGCATAATTTTAGATTAGAAGGGAAAAGGACTAAAATTCAAGTGTGAAAAGGGACACTTGAAAATGCATAAAACACAATTTCCTCTATTTTGAGAGGGTTGGTTATTTGTATTTGATGCTATCCAAGCAAAGAGAGAGAGTTTCCTACAGAAAATTGTGATTCTTCCTTTTGTGTGAATTTCTTTGATTTGTTGAGTCTATTCTATGTGTATCCATGGAATTTCTAAGCTTCTATTGTGTATTTCTGATGAATGTGTATGAAGAGAGTTGATTCATGATGTATTGAGTGAGAATTTGCTGAAGAATGATGCTGGAGATGAAAATCGTCAGTTTCCACAGAATCACGACTGTCTCGTCTAAGGGTTACAGGTATCATTTTTGAGATTTGACTTCATGACTGTGTTCTGCTGAGAAAATAACACACTTTAGACACCAAGATCATTGGAAATGGTGTAGTATTGCTCAAGATAATCAAAACCCTAGAAATGATGAGAGCAATCCATTGGAGGTAACAAGTACTTTGTCACTTTTATAGATGATTGCTCTTTGGTTGGCCCCCATGTTGGTGCAAGTCAACCATCAATTGATGTCTTGGACTAAGAGTTGAAGTCAAAGGATGAAGAAAAGATCAACAAATGAAGTTTGAAGATAGTGCATATTCAGGAAATGAAGACTTGTATACATATGTGCATTAAATTTGTAACTAGCTCACTTATACTTTTATTATGGTCATAAGCTTGTACATATATGCCTATATATACAAGTAGAAAGTCGGGGAAAGTATGAGAGAGCATGAGATGAGAAGAATTGGAAGTTGTAAGAGTCATTAGACACTTTATAAGTGAAGAAAATCTCTCTCATCATTCAGATGTAAAATTTTCTGAGTAGAAGAAAAAGTTGTGCCTGATAACTTGATGTGTTCTTGTTCTGTGTTTGATCATTTCAAAAATCCTTTTGAAGATTTCTAGTTCCATAGTTAATGCTTCTATGGTTAAGATTTGAGAGCCTAATTGTAAATAGGCTGAGAGAAGTATGTGTAGGAACATTTGTATGTGAAGAAGTGATGAGTGTCTTCTGAAATAGCCGCAATCTCGATGGTCAAAGAATTGATCAGATCTAAGTGCATAGTGTAAAGTTTTACACAAATGAGGAGTCAAAATCTAATTTGGAAGGTAGGACATCTATGGCTAAAAGAATTTGATTGAACGGTTTGTAGTTTGGGAGAATCATGCATTAGAAGTTGTAGGTGTCAAAGTCGACTATACAAGAGAATAGTTTCAGACATAGGTAGATTGTTTGTATCATTTCTCAAGCTCTATTGAATCTTTTGAGAAGATTTAACTTGGAGAAGGTGCGCAAACATTAGGCAACACCTGCAAAAATTTTCATTGAAAACTTTACACATTTGGTTAGTCAATGAGTGAGTTATGAGCAGCAGACTTTTCTGAGTAGTGACTCTCTTCACAGTTAGTGCAAATTTTGATAGTTTGACATTGGTCTTCCAAAATTGATCAAGGTTTTGAGTTATTCTTGGTATAGAAGTGTTCTAACATGAAGGATAGCTTGTTCTTTTGGAGATTAACACTCTCCATTAGTGGTATCAGAGCAGGAATCATCAAAATAGAAGGAAGGAGGACCCCGACTGCTATAGTCATACAAAAATCAACATTTGAAGGTTCAAGACATGAAAGCTTAAAAGGAAAGCTTGACAAGGAGGCTTAAAGCTATCAAGAAGATCAAAAGGGACTTCATTTGAAGTAAAGGTACACTTATTCCTCATAAAGATTGAAGAATTTAATACACAAGTGAAGAAAGGATGGGAGACTCTCTTCAGATAGAGAAATTGGATAGAGAAAACTATCGAGCTTGGTCAATGAGGATGGAAGCTCATCTCATGAGCAAAGACCTGATAGGTTACATCACGGGTGAAGAAGAAAAACCAGAATTTAGAGATCCTAGTGTTCCAACTAGGGATGAACTCTTAGATTTGAAAACATGTATGAAGAAGGATGCTCAAGCAAGGAGCATTATCTACATTGGAGTCAATGACTACTTGCTACCTCATATTAGAGGACTTGAAAGGGCAAGTGACATATGGAATGCTTTGGAGGAGCATTTCAAAATACTACAAAGTCAAGGAAGGCATCTTTATGGGCAGAGTTCACTACATTCAAAAAGAACGCTTCTCAATCCATTTTTGATTATGTAACAAGGATGAAGGACATTGCAGATGCATTAGGAGCAGTTGATGAAGATATTGAGGAGGATAAATCGGTAAGGCAAATTCTCACAGGTTTGAGAGGAGATGAGAAATGGAAGCCATTCATTTTTTCTATTGAATTGTCACTAGATCATTTCACTCCTAACTTGAATCAATTGTTAGGACATATGCTAACTTTTGAGCAGGATGTCAAAGGTGATGTTGATAAGAGTGCAGGTAAAGCAATGTATTCAAAGGACAAGAAGAAGAATAGTAAAGGTAACCAACAATTAAATGAAGAAGAAGGTACAACTAGGCAAGCCAACTTCCTAAGAGGAAGAGGAGGTGGCAAAGGTAGAGGAAGAGGCAAAGCAATAAAGATGGAGCCAAAGCTTGCTGGATTTGTGGTAACACAAATCATTTAGCTCATGATTGTTGGCATAATAATCAAAATAGTGGAGGATATAGTCAGAACTTTAATTCAAGAGGAAGAGGTGGTAGAAATCAAAGAGGTAATTTCAAAGGAAGAGGTGGTAGAGGTTACTTTGGAAGAAATGAAGGTAGAGGATTCCAAAGTCAATCCTACAACAATACCTACTACAATTATGCTTCAGATCAGAAGGACGATTCAACCTTGATTATGAATGCAACTTGTGAAAGATGAAGTGAAGAACAAAGAGTCTTCTACATTGACTCAGGGTGTAGCAATCACGTGAGTGGTAACATAGCTTTGATGATTGATTTGGAGAATAAGGTAACTAATCATGTAGTTCAAACAAGTGATAATACAAAGCATAATGTGAAGTCAATTGGATCGATGAAGGCCAAGGATGGAAGTACTCTTCTGAGTAAGGTCTTGTATGTTCCTAATTCCAAAGAGTCTGATAAGTGTAGGGAAAATTGTTGAAAAAGGTTATGAAGTAAGGTTCACTAATGATGGACCTTTTGTGGAAGACCCTAGCAATGGGTATAAACAAATTGTTTCAAAGAAGAAAGAAGGAAGACTCTTCACATTGAAGATTCAAGATAATGTTGTTCATGCATTGTTTACTTATGGAGGACATAAGATCTCTGAGTTAGATCTTTGGCATAAAAGACTTGGACATTTCAATGAAAGAGGTATTAAGGATATGGTTAACAATGGTTCGGTGCTTGGATTTCCTAATGTTACAGGTCGACATATGACATACAAATGTGAGGCATGTTAATAAGGTAAGGCTCATAAGCAATCATATTCTAAGCATGGTTTCATGTATTCAGAGAAGCTTGAGTTGGTACACACAGATGTGTGGGGACCATCAACGGATTTTAGTATTAATGGTTCAAGATATTATGTGATTTATGTTGATGATGCTACCAGGTGGATCACTATATATGTGATCAAAGATAAATCAGGGTATTCAATACATTTAAACATTATCATGTGTATGCAGAAAGAATCACACGTCAAAAGTTGAAGAGACTAAGGTCAGATGGAGGGGGAGAGTATTTCTCTAATGAGTTCAGTAATTACTTATGGAATGCATGTATAAAAAGGGAAGTTACTTGCAATACTCTCCTCAAAAAAATGGTGTATCAGAAAGGAGAAATAGAACTCTTGTTGAGTTTGCAAGATCAATGATGAAGGAGAAAAATTGTCCAAATTATTTGTGGGTTGAGGCTGTAAATATAGCTACATACTTGGTTAATAGGCTACCATGTAAAGCTTTGCAAGGTATGATAGCATATGAAGCTTGGTGGGGTAAGAGACCTACCTTAGATCATTGCAAAGTATTTGGATGTTTGGCTTATGCATATGTGCCATCTTAGTTGAGGCATAAATTGGAACCTAAAGCTGAAAAGTATGTGTTCATTGGATATGATGATAAGCAGATGGGTTATAGGTTGTGGAGTCCATCCACAAAGAAACTCCTTGTATCAAAGGATGTTACAACTGATGAGCAAGGTACTTGGTATGCAGGTACAATCAATAATCATGCAGGTGATGAAGAAGTTTTGAATCAGAAGAAAGGTAAATCAAAGGTTCAGATATTTAATGAAGAAGAAAACAATGAGGTACAAGTTGAAGTTGAAGAAGTGCCAAGGTTTGATCCAAAATGTGATGAACCAAAAACTTCAAGAAGTGGAGAACTCAGAAGGTCATCAAGACACAAATGGCAACTTACAAGCTATAGCTATGACACTTCTTTTTTTACTACTAAAGACTATGCTTACATGGTGAAAGCAGATGAAGACCCTTCTACATATGAAGAAGCAAAAGGTAAGGAAAGTTGGGAGAAAGCTATGCAAGAAGAGTATGATGCATTGATGGAGAATGAGGCATGGGATTTGGTTCCTAAACCAAATATTCAGAAGATCATTGGATGCAAATGGGTCTACAAGACAAAGAGGTATGCATATGGAAGTGTGTCTAGGTATAAAGCTAGACTTGTTGTGAAAGGGTATGCTCAGACATATGGTATAGATTATGATGAGAGCTATAGTCCTGTGGCAAAGATGACAACCATCAGGACACTCATAGCCATTGCTGCATGTAAAGGTTGGAGATTACGTCAATTAGATGTGAAGAATGCCTTTCTTAATGGTTATATTTCAAATGATGTTTTCATGGAGCAACTACAAGGTTTCAGAGTTAAAAGGTATTCAGAATATGTATGTAAGTTCAAAAGAGCTTTGTATGGTTTGAGTAGGCCCCAAGGGCATGGAATTATAGACTTGTAAAATTCTTGAAAGAACTTGGTTTTCAGGTATCTAAAGCAGATAGTAGCTTGCTTGTCAAAGCAAGTGATGGGTTCATTTATATGTGCATATATGTTGATGATATAATCCTTATAGGTACAGATGAGAAGGGCATACAAAGTCTCAAGAAACAAATGGAGAAAGAGTTCAAGATTAGTGACTTGGGAGACTTGTCATATTTCTTGGGCATGGAGATCTTATATACTCAACATGGAGTATATGTGACTCAAGAAAGGTATTTGAAGAGCTTTTTGATCAAGTTTAAAATGGAAGATTGCAGGGTAGCACCTATTCCAATGGAGGTGAATCACAAATTGAGCAAATATGGAGGAGAAGAATTCAAGGATATGAAGCTATATCAAAGTCTGGTTGGTAGTCTAATCTATGCTACATGAACTAAGCCTGATTTGTCATATGCAGTTGGAGTGTTGTCTCAATTCATGCATTGTCCTAGGAAAGAACATTGGGTTGCAGGACAAAGAGTGTTGAGATACATTAAGGGTACACTCAAGGAAGGTTTGTATTATGGTTTTACATCAGATACAAACATCAAGATATATAGTGATACAGATTTGGCAGGTAATCTGATGATAGGAGATCAACATATGGATACTTGTGTTATGTGGGAGATAAGTTAATCTCTTGGTGTTCTAGGAAGCAACATACAGTTGCTTTATCATCTACAGAAGCAGAGTGCAAAGGAATGGTTGAAGCTACAAAGGAGGTCATATGGTTGAAAACTCTCGTGAAGAGTTTTGACATCATTCAGAGTACACCTACTATTCATGGAGATAATATGAGTTCATTATATCTAGTTGCTACTCATGTTTTTCATGCCACGACTAAACACATTGAGATTCAGTATCACTTCTTAAGAGAAAAGGTGATTGATAAGGAGATTGAAGTCATACATACTTCAACAAAAGATTAGATTGCAAATATGCTAACCAAAAGCTTGAATGGACCAAAGCTACAGAGATTTAAAGACATGGCAAGTATAAAGAAGATAGAGAAAACCTCAATTGATGATTGAGGGGGGAGATATTGATGCAATTCAACCATCATTTGATGTCTTCGACTAAAAGTTGAAGTCAAAGGATGAAGAAAATATCAACAAATGAAGTTTGAAGATAGTGCATATTCAGGAAATGAAGACTTGTATACATGCGTACATTAAATTTGTAGCTAGCTCATTTATGCTTTTATTATGGTCATGAGCTTGTACATATATGCCTATATATACAAGTAGAAAGTCAGAACAAGTATGAGAGAGCATGAGATGAGAAGAATTAGAAGTTGTAAGATTCATTAGACACTTTAGAAGTGAAGAAGAACTCTCTCATCATTCAGATGTAAAAT
>CM035419.1:129329161-129344161 GCA_020310875.1 Ceratopteris richardii
CTTTTTTTATTTGTGAGAGTTGGGGCATTAGCATCATTATTTGGGCATTTAGTTTATGCAAGTTGATGGGGGAATAGTTGTCTCAAACAAAATATATGTACACATTATTGCAATGTTTTGGCTTTGAAGATTACAAACCTTTTGCCGTTCCCATGGAAACGGGTTTAAAATTGATTCTTCGTGATGTTGGAGATGGATTTGATGTTTTTCTTAATCAACATGTTGTTGGATGCTTGATTTACTTATACATAACATGACCTTATATTCAATTTGTTGTCTCTCATATGAGCAATGCTTCCATTGCCTCAAATGATGTGGTGGCAATGCACCATGATGGAATCTCATTTTTGAGAGCTCCATGACTATACTCTCGCAAAGAAAAGTAAGCTATGGATGCCACACACAGTACTCTACACATGGCTTGTAGTATACAGAGAAAAGACACAATACACAGGGAGCACAAACATAGATTTCACTAGTGTTACAAATGCGATCAAACTTATAGTATGTGGTTGACCAATCAACCATATGTTTTATTAAAGAACATATACAAAAGTTTCGGACAACCATTTGGCATTTGACATGGACACTAATGGTAATAATCTCCCACGAAAGGACAATATGGTCAAAGTGAATTTGGAAAAAAAATAAGAATGATAAAGAATACATGAGTATAAGTATATAGACTATGCCTTCCACTTGATGGGCATGTTACACACTATACAAGTAACTCAGTAAGATCATAGATCAAATAACCCCCATCAAGTGATAACAATATCGAAAGCTATCTTGTGATAGAGCAAAGCATCTCCAACATTATCTTGATTATGAACCTTATCAAGAATAATGTGCTCAATGGCTAAGAAATCTCTAATGAAGTGATACCTCACCTCAATGTGCTTGGTCTTTACATGATAGACCAGATTCTTAGTCAAAGTAATGGCACTCTAACTATCACTGAGGAAACAAGGTACATGCTGAGGTAGACCCATATCACAGGAAAGAAGAGAAAGTCATAATGCTTTCTTACATGGCTCACTTGCTGCAACATAATCTGCTTCTATAGTGGAAACAACTCTACATTCTTGAAGACAAGATCTCTAAGAAAGCACCTCTAGAAAAATGAAAAATGTACTCTTAGGTAGACTTTTGATTGTCTACACAACCTACATATTAGAATCCATGCAACCAAGAATGGATTCCTTTCCTCTACCTAAGCATAGACACTTGTCCTTAGTGCCACTCAAATATCTCAAAATCGTCTTGACTGCTTCCCAATGCTTCTTGCCAAGATTAGACATATATCTACTCACAACTCCCACTACAAATGCAATTTTTAGTATCATAGCTATCATAGCATACATGATTTTACACTTTTGTGTTACTCGAGTAGCTTTGATGTGAACCTTTTCCCTATACATGGGTACTTTTTACTCTAGTGCTAGCTAGAGGTTTTTTCCCCATGTTACTACATACATGATTCACTCATATGGGGTGGTACTTTTTACTTACATATATTATTCAGCTCTTACTTCAGTTTAGTTCATTGTCAATAGAGAGAGCTATTCTAGCCATCCGTCTTCTTCGTACGTCTTGCTCTGTTTGTGCTCCTTGTGTGTGCCTCTCGTGTGTCTCTCACACTTCTACACACAATCAACAGTGGTATAAAAGTAGGTTCAGCTCCTTTTCAAGTTTCGGTTTTTCGCATCACGGTGCACACACACTTTTAACAATGCAAATCGATTTCGAAGCATAGAATAGTAAATTTCAGAAGCCAAGAAACAATTCCACTAGTCGCATTGTGCAATGGGGTTTTACTCCAATTTGGAAGCCATTGGTGCATCCAAAATATCAATTAGAGTGACGGTTTGTGAGCTAAAATTTTAGCATTAATTTCAGCTTTCATCAAAGTAAATATTTTGTCACATTCGTGTTCCTTAGTGAAATGGCAGGCATCAATGACTTGTTTGGCATGCTTCAAGCTGAAGATAAGCCTGATGGGACCAACTATCCAATGTGTTCTTACATGATGAAGCATGTTCTCGTTGCAAAAAAACTTTGGAACATAGTGGTGGATGTAGATCAAAGACCCGTAGGTGCTTCTACTTCAGTCTACTATCACAGATGGAGCTTCTTCTTTAAGTACAGTGGTTACTCCTTCTCCGTCTACACAGAAGAAGCTTCGATGGGATGGAAAGATGCTCAAGCTCATGCATCAATTGCACTTTCTGTGAAGCATCATATAGTTCCACACATTCGGTCATGTTCTACATCAAGACAGGCATGGGACACTGTTCCTTCTTTGTATGCCATGCATAATGAAGCACGTGTTGCATACTTGAGGAAGCAACTTGAGGATGTATGTATGGCTGAAAATGAGTCAGTGGATGTGTATGTGACCTGCATCAAGGACTTGAAAGAGCAATTGGCAAACATAGATGAGATTATTTTGGATGTATCACTCATTTCTACATTGTTGAAAGGATTACCGGAATCTTTTCAAAGCTTTGCTACTACACTACGTTTAGTTGCAAAGGGGATTGACAATATGTATGCATTTGATGAGGTTGTGTCTCTTCTTTTGCAAGAAGAGCAATCTAGAGTGAATAGGAGTGGTTTCATTGAGGGAATGCAAGCACTTGCTATCTCACAAAAGGGGAAAAGCAAGTATGGTTCAACTTTGGGTTCATCAAAACCAAAGACTCAACCTTCCTCTTCCACTCATTCCTCTAATGATGGTGATTTGCAAAAGAAGAAGAGATGCAAATATTGTCGGGAGGTTGGTCATACTATTGATGAGTGTAGAAAGCTTGCTAAGTGCAATGAAAAAAGGAAGGAATTTGGCATGTCTATTGCTGAAAATTTAGCAAATGCAAAGAATGATGAAGCTAATATGGCTCAAGATTTTTGGGCATGTGTTGTTACATGTCATTATGATGCATCTTTGCATTCTAAATGTATGGTTGTGAGTGAGGCTAATTCAGAATGGTTCTTTGATAGTGGTGCTTCAAAACACATAACATCATGCAAAAGATTTTTTGCATCTTTGAAAGATGCACCCAAAGGAGGACATGCGGTGTGTGCAAACAATGCCTCTTATCCTATCATTGGAGTAGGAGAAATTGAGCTTAAGGCTACAAATGGAGGTGTGATTCTCTTGAAAAATGCATTGTATGTACCCGGTATCAAGAAGAACTTAATTTCAATTCGTTGATTTCCAAAGTTGGACTTCATGTACACTTTGTTGATGATAAGTGTATGATTCATGATTTCAGCAATGGTGATATTATTGTGATGTCCGGTACATTATGTAATGGTTTGTATCACATGGATACATACATTAGGGGAAAAAAGGAACCTTCCATGGGCCTTGTAAGGATCCCTAATTTTTTGGGATTAAGATGAATAAAACAAGGGTTTACGGCCACAAAAAAAACCACTAGTGGTTTCACAAATAAAATAATGTATCTAAAATATGTGCTCAGTCTGAATGGACTCATGGATATTCATATCCCTTGGATAAAATCCCACGGACGACTGAGATGAAGGAGGGTGTGCCTATCACAAGACGACAAAAATTCTAAAAGATGAGCAGTCATGGCATTTGTCTCCATTAGATCATATCATGGATGGCCAAGATTAGGGAGGTTGTGTCTCTCACAAGATGACAAAATAGGAAGCATTCAATAAGCAATGGGAGTGTGTGTGGACTGGCAAAAAACGACAAACGGTGAGCTACAGTTTTATGGGGGGGTTCATTTGGCACGGTCCAATAGATTAAGGACCTAAAGGCTCAAAATGGATCTTGAGATCTTCCCAAAAATATGGTTTCAAAACCATTCAATCTAGCTCCATCCAATGGAATGTATTTAAAGGCACATTTCTTCATGAGTTTGAATCTATGCCATTAGATCTTGCTCACATCCAATGGATAAAATTTCATGTTGAATTCTTTTTGAAATTTAACATAAGCGTTAGGATCTTTGAGTTCATCCAAGGGCTATGGTTGAAACTTTAGCACGATCAAACCACTTTTCAAGAAGAGCTTGTGGTTTTTAGTCACTCATACTAGCTTTGACCACCAAAAAACAAGGGAAGCCTAGGCCTAGCCTAGGTGATTAAGGGGCTAGACTATGTCCACCATCCTCCTCTCATTGGTCCATCACTAATCAATCCTTAATCTAAAAAGGCCCATGCAGGGTTCATTTTTTCTCCAAATGACAAAAGGGCTGCCTCAAATGCCTTGGTTGCTCATACTTCTTCCATGGCTGAAATGGAGCTTTGGCATGCTCGTTTTGGTCACTTGAACTTCAATAGTTTGCTTCACTTGCAAAAGAAGGACATGGTTATTGGCTTGCCAACACTTGAGTCTATTGAAAAGCATGCATGCGAAGGTTGCGTTCTTGGAAAAATGCATCGTGCTTCTTTTCCAAAAGATAGTCATACACACACTACAAGAAAATTACAGCTTGTTCAAAGTGATGTATGTGGTACCGTCAAGACTCCATCTTTTGGGACGCATGTATATTTTGTTACCTTCATTGATGATGCTACTCACCATACATGGGTGTATCCTATGAAATCAAAGAATGAGGTATTTTCTTGCTTTAAAGCATTTTTAGCTATGGCTTAAAATTTTTCTTCACAAAAGCTTTTGACTCTATGCACGGATCATGTTGGTGAATACATGTCACATGAGTTTAATGCTTTCTTTCATGAAAGAGGTATCTCACACCAATGTAGATTGCCATATACACCTCAACAAAATGGTGTTGCCGAGTGTAAAAATAGAACACTACTTGAAATGGCATGATGTATGGTTAAAGGAAAGCATCTTCCTGATAAGTTTTGGATGGAAGCGGTCATGCATCATGAACAGAACTCCAACTATTGTTGTACATCAAGTTACACGTGAAGAGAAGTTTACAAGTAAAAAGCCAAACTTATCACATCTGAAATTTTTTGGCTGTATTGCATATTTACATGTTCCAAATGAGTTGAGGAGAAAGCTTGATCCAAAAGCAGAAAAATGTGTCTTCATTGGATACTCCCTTGAGCAAAAGGAATATAAATGTTACAACCCAGTCACACAACAGTTGAAGGTGAGCAGAGACGTGGTTTCTGATGAAATGTCAAGCTTCTATGCAGACACCAAAGAAGGACTAAATCTTGAACCAAATGACAAGGAAAATGCTAAAAAATCAAGCATAGAATCTCAAGTTTTGAGTGGACCGGATACATCACCAAGCAATAGTTCTAACTCAAATCCATGGAGTGGAAGATTGCGTGGAAATTTCAGCCCATCAAATTCATCAAATATGTCCAAGAAAGGTAAAGAAAAGCTTTTTGATGGTCATAAAACATGTGCAAGTTTTGAAGACGTTGATGGAGGTTCAAGCGGTTCAAAAAAGAGTATTGATGAGGAACTTGGATTACCCTCTGGGAAGACTCCAAGAGTAAGAAAGGCACATTGAGATGTTAAAAGGAGAAGTGACATAGGGCCAAGAAGATCTGGGAGGATGCCTAATTCAGTGCAACGATTGACATATGATAGTTACATGGCTTGTCATTGTGCCTACATGACCAAGATAATACAAGATGCTGAACCTTCTTGTTTTGAAGATGCAATTGGAAATGCTGATTGGGAAGAAACTATGGATGAGGAGATGGTTGCACATACATGGAAGCTGGTCCCATTGCCACAAGGAAAGAAACCCGTTGCGAGTGGGTTTACAAGGTAAAGCACAATGCTGATGGTAGCATAAGCAGGTACAAAGCACGATTGGTAGAAAAAGGGTATGCACAAACATATGGCATTGATTATGAGGAAACATTCAACCCTGTAGCTAAAATGTCTACTGTCAGAACACGGTTGCATTAGCTACAAGAAAAGGATGGACTTTGCATCAGATGGATGTGAAGAATGCTTTCTTACATGGTGAGTTATAGGAAGAAGTATACATGGAACAACCACAAGGATATGAAGATTCGAAGCATCATGAATATGTTTGCAGGTTGCAAAAGGCTTTGTATGGGCTGAAGCAAGCTCCTCGTGCATCGCATGCAAGGATTGTTGATTACTTAACCACCATTGGGTTTTCTATGTGTAATGCAGATCATTCACTATATGCAAGGAAGGGTGATGATGTCATCACAATTGTGGCTATTTATATTGATGACTTTATTGTAGGTGGTGATAATGAAGGAAGCATTAAAGAGGTAAAGCAACTTTTTATGCAAGAATTTGATATGAAAGATCTTGGTGTGCTCTGTTACTTCTTGGGCATTGAGTTTATACATACAAAAACATGTATATGGATGTCGCAAAGGCAATATGCCTTGAATATGCTCCAAAAGTATGGTATGGCTAATTGTAAGCCAATTTCTATGCCATTAGATCAGAACTTGAATTTGGATACTACATCAGGTGAAGCATTGGAAAATGCTACTATGTACAGGAAAATTGTGGGAGGTCTTATATATCTCACAATCACAAGGCCTGATTTAAGCTATACTCTTGGGCTTGAAAGTCAATTTATGCAGATTCCCCAGAAGCCACATTTGGATGTTCTGAGGCACACTCTACGTTATGTGAGTGCTACTTTGGATTATGCATTGTTTTATGAAGCTGGTGTAGATTTGCAAGTTCATGGATACACCGATGCAGATTGGGCTGGTAGCATTCCAGATAGAAGATCTACTAGTGGCTTTCTATACTCACTTGGGAGTGCAGCTATTACATGGAGCAGTAAGAAGCAACCCACTGTTGCTTCGTTGAGTACAGAGGCTGAGTATAGAGATGCTGCAATGGAAGCATGTGAGGCATCATGGCTGGAGATGCTACTTCTAGATTTAAGTGTGGAAGTGCAAAAGCCTATCACCATCTATTGTGATAATCATCTTTAGATTTGATAGGATATGCCCAAAATTTTCTAGTAGCATCATCTATGAAAGTGACAAAGTAAACATAACCACCTAATTACCTTGTCGGCATATGACCACACACATTCGTATGAATGAGATCTAAAGGCTGAATTGAAGAGTGAATGCATGTCGTATGCACATTCCTAGTTTGCTTTCCATATTGGCAATTCTCACAAAATAAAAAATTAGATAAAGATAACACAGGTAAGTATCCAGAACAAGAAATATTTTCCATTCCACTATGAGATGTGTGGCCCAAACGGCCGTGCCAAATACAAGTCATAGGTTGTTCAACAATAGCTAACAAGTGTTCTTTCTATGATATGAATAAAGGATAAAGTGAGCTGTCTTTGCTTCCTTTTGCAATAACCATGTTTCCCTTTGATATGCAAAAGGATTGAGCTTAGAAAACCACCATGTAATCAAGTTCATCAAGTTGACTAACTGACATCAAACTATGTGATAACTGAGGTACATGGCTTACATTATGCATAGTGAATTTTGAACCATAAATGAACTACACAATCACATCTTCAATCCCCACAATGGCACATTGGTAAGAGTTACCAAGTCTCATGGTACCAAGAGACTTTGCTACATATTAGAGAACCATTATCTATGTGGTTTTAAATGGAAAGAAGCACCAAAATCTAGCAACCATGTGTAGGAAAGAAAATTAGCCATAAGAACCTCAAAGGGCAGACTACTGCCAAGTGTCAAAACATCCACATCATCAGAAATAGTGTTAATTTCTTCAATCTTCCCAATCAAAGCAAATGGTGCAGAGAGATATTTTATATGCTCATCAACATTCTATCCTTTACCTTTAGCATTCTTCAATACATTGTAGTCTTTCTTCATGTGTCCTTTCGTATGACAATAATGGCATTCGATATCCTTGTTCCTTGATTTACTTCTACTCTTATTTTTTTGACCATTCTTTTCCTTGTTCTTGCTCCTATCACATTGTTGATTTGTTCCTTGGTATGAATCACGAACATTATATGCATTTCCACTTTGAGTTCCAACCATATATTTTCTATGAATCTCCTCAATCAAGAGTGCTCCACATATGTCATCATAGACCAGCTTACCACCAAGTGCATTATTGCTAATAGCTATGTAAAACATATCCCATAATGATGGTAAGGTGCATAACAACAAGAATACTTTCATTTCATTATCCATCTCCATTTGATATTGATTCTTTTTAATATGTATTGCATAACTTCTTCCAAAGCCCCTCTATACTTTCATGGTCCAAAACTGTACAATAAACATTATCTACCAGGTGCAATCAAATGGTAGACCTACCCATTTCATACAAGTCATCCCAATCATCTTCATCCATGTCGGCAGGCTTCTTTGAGATTCCATTTACTCGCTTCCATTGCATCCTCTAAATAAGCACATCTTTAATCTGATTCTTCCATAGAGTAAAGTTTGTGCTATCAAATTTTTGGATCTCAAAATGGTCTTTCCATTGCAAGTTATAGATCCTCCTCAAAACACTGGCTCTAGACCCTGATCCACCAGAAGTGTTTGAGATCTCTGATGCCATGATGATAGAGAAATAACTAGAACGATAATCGAGCTAGAAGAGTTCAAACACCACTAAGGCTCAAGAATGACCAAGTGTAATATTTAGGGAAAAATGCTATAGAGTCTTCCCAAAAAATGGATTAATGAACAATAATGATCAACAAAAAGGATTATGTGAGGATAAATGTTCTCACATCAATAAGTGTATCAAGGATTAAGTCCACCATTGTACAATTGAAAAAACCAAAAAAAATCTAGAAATTTTTTTTGAGACTCGTGTCTTCAAAATGAGCATATGATCAATGTCAAAATCTCATAAAACTGCAAGTACTGACATGTAAACTTGCATAGTGAATCATTGACCCCACTATATATAATCACTTAACTGAAAGAAGCCAACTAGGGTTATGGAGCCCTATGAACAACTAGTATACATCTCTTATGGTGATGCAAAGTAAGTATTCTTGACATTTGGGTGTGTCAAAGTTAATAAAACATCACCAAAATCCTCTTTATCAAGTTCAAAGGCTTTATGAAAAAATCTAACTACTATATCAATGACCACATGGGCATATATAAGCAATATCCACAAAGGCATACATAGTGTGTATATGCTCAATGTATGCAGTAAAATGACACTCAAAAGATGAATTCACTACTAAAACACTAGCCAACGACACTTGAAAGTGTCCTCAAATCTATTCTTTAGGCTCAAATCCTTGCATAAACTTGTAGTGGCTTCTCCCACCACAACCAAAAATCTTTCAAGAAACCTATAGATTTTCTAGTGTGGCTGAAAACACAGCAAAAAGTTTGAATATTCGTTGTCCAAGAAGTACAAAGAAATTCTTCTTAATGTTCTTGAAACTTTGTAAAGAGAAATATGCATGAAAGTACTCCAAAATGGCTCCAAGAATCATAACAAAAAGTCATCACTGTTACTTTTTTGTTGTGCTCTTTATTATCATAAGCTTCTTTCATGAGAGCTTTTCTTCTTGGCATTCTTACCATGATTTTTCTATCTTCAATTTCATACTCCTTGAAATTTTTGGGCACTTCAAGCAATGATTCTTCTTCTTCTTCTTATGTGGGGGGATTCTTTCTATATTTCTTTTTCTTAATTTCAATGTTTACTTGTGTGGACAACAACATGTCGTTTTTGCACTCGTTTTGTTCATGAGTCTTAGCATCTATTAGATATAAGCAACTCCTCTTCTGATTCATAGAAGGGATCCATCAAAATCAATTCTAAAGCCTCATTGTTCTCTTCTTTTTGTATGTCTGTACTAGGTTCACACTCTTGGATTATTTGTTGGCACATGAATAGTGAGATATCATAGCCATCCTCATCAAAATGGGGATTCCACTATTCTTCATTTATTGCTATGTCCATCAAGCTAAGATTTTTGACCAACCATGGGATTCAAACTCTTCATCATGGAAGATCATAGGCACATAGGCTAGGTCTTGAAGTGATATGTGATTCCTAGATGCTCCTACGTCGCTTGCTTTAGAATCCTCTCCTCTTCCTCCACAAGCTTACACATTCATAAATGAGTATCCTCATACATCCAAGAACGGTCTAATCTTGTGGAGAGCATTGATTTTGTATCTTTTGGTGTTTATGGATAGGGTTCCACTATAGGGGTGGTATTTCTCTATGTGTATAGTCTTTGACATTAACCCTAGTAGTTACCCATAAATGTTGTATGTACAATGAATTGGTTCCCCAATCTTGCACTATTTGCGATTGTCTCATGAAACATCTACATATGATCATTTCGTAGACATGATTCTTTCCAAATTCGCAAATGGAAAAAGTATGCTCAAACTCTACACCACAAGTAGTGAGAGTGGTTCCTTCTAACAATCTGAGTTGTTTTTCTATATGAACATCTATCATTTGTAATCTCATCCTGAGTGGGTCTCAAAGCTGGTTTGCCCCAACATTTCCATAAGGAAGTGGTAGCAATTAAAAATCCTGCTCCAAAATGTAAGATTGTCTTGATCATGTATCCTTGATAGGTGATAGGAAGATAAGTATTTCCTTCTTCTCCTTCACTCATATCTCCTATATAATCTATGGTTATTTCTGGAACTTTTCTATGTAGTCTTATTTGAGAGCAGAAACTAGCTATTTTTGGTACCTGATTTGTTATGTGTTTCCACAAATCTATTTTGACTTTGAGTAGTTCTTCTAAGGTAAGATGACACTACACTTTAGTTTTCTTAACTAATTTGTATTCCTAGATATAATTGACTCTTTGTTTCTAATCATTATCATGGGAGCTCTCATTTGAATAGAGTTAGATTCCCAACGGCCTATGAAATGAGGCAATTCTTGTAAGGAATCATATTCAAATTCTAGCCCTTCACTTGACTATTCATTTTCCTACTCTATGTAGATAGAGGGGATATCTTGAGAAAATTGATTAGGAAGATCATCTATTTCCTGAATAGGTGGGGAAGTCACCTATTTTTTACCCACTTCTCCTCTTCAATTCCTCTCAAGAACTCCTATGAGTATTTGTTGATTAAAGGAGGAATTTCACATTCTATCAAGTTAGAAACATATGAATCCCTTGGCAAGAATCCTCCTTGAATACTCTTGATTGAATGAGCCTTTTAAGGTTTGAGGTGGTTAGGTTTAAAATCCATTTGCTCTAATCTCTCTAATAGTCCTTGGAAGTGTAATTCGGGTTTGAGAAGGTTACTCTAGTTGAAAAGTTGACTATCCTTGAACACAGTGTGAGTTAGTTCGACCATTGATGCATAGACTGGTTCTTTCTACCTTCAATTCTTCTGTAGGGTAGCTTTTGTCTAATCTTGCTACATTGGATCCTTCTTTGAATCATGCCTGATAGGCCTTGAACATCATGTCTACATCTTCTGGAATGGGATCTTCTAGCACAAATCCTGATTTTGGCAAAGATGAAGTCTCTAATGGGACTTGTGATGTTAGTTGTACAATCTTTGCCTTAGTCTCCTTCAAGCTATTGTCTCAATTTTCTAGCTTGTTGGACCACTTTCTCTTTATCCTTTCTCTTGAGTTTTTCCATGACTTGGTTTTATTTTTGCTAGAGTCTCCTATCTCACTAGACTTTGAGTCCTTCTCTTTGTTTCCTTACTGAGCTTGTTGTAATGCATGTGCTCTAATGACTGCTTGAATGGGCACTAAACTGGGTGGGGATCGATTTGAGCCTTGCACTATGCCTATTACATTGATTGGAGTTAACTTCTAGACATTATTTGGGTTCTTGGGACACTCACGTATGATATGCTCTTTTTCACATTTTGAAGAATATTCTTGAATGGTGAGATAGTGTGGTTGACCTAATCATGGGGGATGTGGATATTCACATATGAAATGATCTCATTGGCATCTATAGCAAGGTCCTCTAGGGGATTGGGTTCTCATTTGTCTTATTTGGGACTTAGGATTGGGGTTTGTGTACATGAAATTGGATCATTCGGGTTCCCAATCCTACGGTTGGGGTTTCATAGTGGTAGCTCTCTGTATGTTCTAGTGACTTAGTGTAGTAAAGATGTTCTCTCTATGGGAGGAGTCAAAACTATCTCCATTAGGATCATTCTTTGTGATCAATCGAGAAACTGGTGCTAAAGCCCTATTTGTATTCTCTTTTGACACCACAAACTTGACTAATGTTATATTGGTAGGGGGTGGTAGTTGCTATCCTAGCACTAATTGTGGTCTAGGTTATGCCTAATACCATGGCTGGTAACTCTATTCTGACCTATAGTAGGGTTTTTCTCAGTACTGATTCTGATACCTAT
Source organism: Ceratopteris richardii (assembly GCA_020310875.1). NCBI lineage: Eukaryota > Viridiplantae > Streptophyta > Polypodiopsida > Polypodiales > Pteridaceae > Ceratopteris > Ceratopteris richardii. The sequence goes on from CM035419.1 coordinate 129,341,423, forward strand.
ATGGTTGTTGATGTGATTACTCGTAGTTCTTAATTTTCTACTAGTTGTAAGGACACTATTGTGTCATATGGTTTGTATATTTCCTAGAGTTTTCCTTGTTTGGGGTTGTATATTTAGAGAAGAAAAGTGAGAATTTGAGTGGGAAATTTTACATTGTCGAGAAGTTAGTAGGTTACTTTACAAGCACAATATGCCACTACACCTATCATACCTCTAGAAGCATTCAAAACATGGGGATTAGAATTTATGGGACTATTCATTTGAGTATTCCAAGATTGGGTTTTTCTATGGAATTCGTGTCAAATCAACAAGTCCACTTGTCAATCAGTAGTTCACAAAAAGAATACTTATAGTTTATTCAAAATAACCACCAACAAGATACTCATTTGGATTTTGTGAAGACTAACGAGAGACAAAAAAAGAGACTGGGACATGTTTGGAATTGAATTCACAAGATCTCAGCTAGGAGTATAATGGTCCAATCGCTTGCCCCAAAAGCCATGGTTGAGGAATACTTCCTAATCCTCTCTCTTAAGGTGTGGTTCATCTGCCTCCTACTAGGGTTATGTGACGTTGCTTCCCCCTTAGATTGAGCATAGTCCTCAATGCTCATTTATGGACCCTCTATCTAGCTTGATAGTTCTAATTGTGGTGTACTTAGCCACAAGACTAAAGGTTTCCTCAAAGTTGATTCTACACGTTTGAGCAAAGTCTTTAGCAACCAACATTTCCTTGTATCTTTCTATGCTCCCATATTAATTGACTTTGATCTTGAAAACTCATTTTTTGCCTATTACCATCATGTCATTGGTTCTTGGAACTAAGTTCCATGTGTTGTTGTCCACCAAGGCTTGGATTTCCTCCATCATAGCTTCTTGTCATTCCTACCACTTGCTTGCATCTTCATAACATTTAGGTTCTTGATTTGCTATGGCTTTGCTCATGTGTGTGCAATGCTTTGCAATAAAAGAGTCATATGTAAGCCTCTCTATTGGATAACTTGGCCTATTTTGTTTCCTTTTGTTCTCCTTTTTTTGGGATGTTTCTCTTTATTGTATTGCCAAAATGTTATGAATTTGTGGTATGTTCTTAAGTGTAGTGTTACTATTCACGTATATAGGTTTCATATGATTTGGATAAGTTTTAGGGGTTATAATGTCTATTTTAGTTTTCTCATATCTCTAGCGAGGACTCGCCAGAAAAGTGCACAGAGGCCTCAAAATTATGACATTGCTCTTTGATGGAATGTCAAATTAGGATAAATCCTATTGGACATGTTTGTCAGCTATTGCATCTTGATGCTCATCAAATTTGAAGTGAATTGAATTTAATTTAGGGAGTCTATGAATTGAATATTTCCTCTGGTCTAGTTTCTGAGTCATGCAAAATGTGCAAGTGTTGCATATACTATTTTGTTTGTTTCTCTCATACGTAGAATGAGCTTGCAATACAATTTGGCATACTCATAGGGTCTTAGCAAAATCTTTCCGATGAGCCCAATTGCACTAAATTTGAACTTCATTTGATCACTCTACTCAGTGGGTCTTTGGTGCTATGTATCACTCCCAAGACCTCCTTCTCATAGCTATAGGTTTGCAGAGATTTGGCCATAAAAGCATATTTATAGATGCAATTGACTTGATTCGACTTGGAGGCAAAGGATAACTTGCAAGGCTATTTGGAAACCAAAAAAATCATTATTTTTGGAGATTTTTAGGGGCTTCTAATTTTCTGGTCTTTTGTAGGTAATACACTTTTTGACATAAGAACCTAAGGGAAGTCATCAAAGACCTTAAATTGTAAATTTTTAGGGCAAATCACTTGAATCTAACTTGTATTAGACTTGTAGTTAGTATAGGCTCATTTATAATCATTTGTGGAAATGTATAGAGCTTTTATAGCTTGTTCATGGTGCTTATCGTCAGATGTATTTTAGGATTCATCGTAACTTGTATACTTATCATGTACACTTGCATAGGACATGGGGATTGCATGAGGTTTTTCTTTTGTGGATAGGATTTAGAACACATTTTTTAAATTCATTTTTTTCATTAACGAATCATTAACTAGGAGTATCCTTAGTTAGGTATTGCATTTTGCATTCAAATGACTTAATATTAATTATGTTATTTGTTTAGAATGAATTTGCATGAGACTATAACTCCCATGGATGAGGTCGAGCTTGAACGACCTTCCACTATGGAGATTATAGCTCTCAATTCCAAGATTAGAGGCATGGAGGATACTCTTCAAATTATCCTTGAAGCAATTAAGAAACCAGAGATGCCACTAGTCGGTATACCAATGCAGATGGAAGTTCCATCTGCTTAACCATCTAGTTCATAGATACACTTACAAATGTGGGGGGCATCTGCTAGTAGAGAGGTCAAGTGGCAAGTAAAGGACTTGAATCGACCAAAATACCATGGAAAGGTTAGTTCTAGGACGGCAGATGCAGTAGAGCAGTGGATAAGTAAGTGGGAGCAATGCTTCTGGCTTTGTAATATTGAGGATGAGAAATAGAAGTCCAACATGCCACTTACAATTTGATGGATGTTGCGCATCGCTAGTGGAGGAAAATAGAGCAAGACAAGGTAGAACTTGCCACTTGGGCAGATTTAAAGGCCATATTTTACAATAATTTTGTTCCTCCGGACAAGCATACCAGGGCTCTAGATACCTAGTTTTTCTTGCAACAAAGACAGCTTACATTGCAAGAATATGCAGACAAGTACAAGG
>CM035419.1:129349161-129589161 GCA_020310875.1 Ceratopteris richardii
TTTATGTATATTTTAAATTTATATGTACACTCACACATATATACACATGCACATATATACATATACTCCACCTCATTCATCCTCTCTCTTGACACATTGCATCTCTAACACTTTTTTTCTTTTGTTGTTTCTCGTTTTTAATTCATAACTTTTCATCTAGGAAAACTGGTTTAGTAATAGATGTATACAATTGTCCATGACATCTATCAAGTCTAGTGACATGACATACATAGAACATACTCTTAAATAAAAGCAAACCATCATACACAAGTATGTTGCAATCAGCTAAGATCTTCAAGGTAGAAAAAGCTCCTCATGTGTACCTTACGCAAGATTTACCATCCAGAAATCCTAGATAGAAAAGGAAACAAGAATGTTCTAGCTAATCCTCATATAAGATAATGCATGAGATAAGATTTAAGATTTTAACATGCTTATTTTGTAAAAAATCAAAGAAGCACAAACAAAAGATCCAAGTTCTCTTGCATTGATGAGAACCATCATTGATGAACATATAATAGGAGATGGTAGAACTCAAATTGTCTCCCCACCTGACAAAGCAAACAAGCTCAATAGAGAATAGTACAATTAAACAAAAAAGAAAAAATGTCATAATAAATACTCAATACTCATTAATAATTGTTGCAAATGTAAAATCATTATGTTTCTTATGTGGGGCATTTAACTCTATTGACAAGGCAAATATAGCTTGTGAAAAGAACATCTTGATGGCTTGATCTAGCCAAAAAATATCCACCTACAAATTTGAAGAATGTGTTACATAACTACTCAATAATGCAAATGGCTTAGCACACCAAGTCTACTTCAACCATTTCAAGTTTTGAGACATGAGCATATCCATGCGGTTTGATGATTGAGTTATCATGGATCTAATGGAGAAAGGTAGTATCCTATTGGCAATTGATAGGTTGCAAGGTGGCTTATTTCATGTCCACACAAGAGACATAGGAAGCTCCATAAGTTATTGATTTTGTGTGTTCAACATGCCATTGCATTGCATAGGTGAATTGAATCCATAATTTTGGATAAGGATGTCAAATGTACAAAAGGAAGCTTAGTTTTAATAAACTTAATTGTTTTATTTCAGATTAGTAGTGGAGGTCAATCAAAATTTGAAGCAAATGTCAAGGACAGATTTTGTTCAAGAAGCAAAGTGATTGAGATAGTTATTTGCCACTAGTAGAGTTTGCTTACAATAATAGGCCTCACAAGGTGATTTATCACTCTCCTTTTGAGATAAACTATGGCATAAGTCTCATGGCTCCTAGCACAATCGGATTGCAAAGGAATACCATAGTGCTTCAAAGTTCCTCTCTCATCTCCAAACAATTAGGAGTAGCTGAAGGTAAGATATTGCACATTGGTAATACTGCAAAAGAACATGGAAGTAAGAAAAAATCTCTTGGAATTCAATTAAGATAAATGACTTTCTTCAAGTACTTGCAAAATCAACTTCTTTATCCATAGGAAAACACGCCAGGCTCTTACCAAGACATGTGGATCTTGGAGGTTATCAAAAAATCTACATGATATTGTGTGTGAATTAGAGCTTCCTATTCACTGCATGATCCATCTCGTATTTCATGTTATTAGACTTAAGAATTATATTTCTGGAAACGATAATCTGATAAGAGGTACTCCCTCTTTACAAGAACATGAAAGTATACATCATTCTCTAGACAAAATACTAAATAGGAGACTGACAGCTGAAAATTTGTACACCCAAGAGTACCTAGTAGCCAAGAGAGGTCTACGGCTTATAGACATGACCTAGGAATCAAAAGCTATAGTCTACAAGTATTTTTCCTCATTAATCATTAAGGGTAATGATCCTTAGAAGAGGGAAAGAATGTTCCAAGAAGATCATCCATTATGTGTGAGCGCCAAGGGCAAAGAGCCAAGGTCCCTAGCTCAAGGCATATCCAAGGCAAGCCAAACAGGAAATGACTAAGGTTAGTGAGTAAAATTGCATGACTCAACTTAGGTAGTCTCACAAACATTCCAGTCTAGAAGTGATAATAAATATAAGTAAGAATTGTCAGATGGAGATCTCAGAGTTGACAAGAATGTATGTCATTTCAACAAGAAAATTCAGATCATAACTTTTCCAACCGAATATGAAAGACAATCACCTGATGCATTTCTTATTATTTGAAGTTGGGAAAGGAAAATCATTTCCCATTTCTATTACTGGAAACAGCCCTGTTACTTTGGCACATATGCACCTGAACCCGTCCCCCCCCCCCCCCCCCCCCCCCGTGTGTGTGTGTGTGTGTGTGTGTGTGTGTGTGTGTGTGTGTGTGTGTGTGTGTGTGTGTGTGTGTGTGTGTGTGTGTGTGTGTGTGTGTGCGTGCGTGTGCGTGTGTGCGCACACAACATGCATGCACGCATGAGAGCCAACAATGCACCTGTATGAGCATCATCGCAACTTGATATATCCCTAAAGAAGATGCAAATATAATTATCCAACTATACTCTCGCATAAGTTCTGCTGCACAAAGCATACAACAAAATGGTAAACCTGTGAAGTGAGCTCTCAGGCTGAGTGCAGCAATAATAAGGTGGCAAAAGGGGAAGTAACATGTAGCAAAAAATATCAATGACACGGGTAGTAGACATAGCAAACACACTGAGAAAATAATATACATGTCCAGAATATCATACCACATTGAAAATAAGTGACAAGCTTTACCTTTGTAAGAATAAGAGGTTTATTAACATTGCAATAATTACTCATAACAAAGAGTTTATTACGTACTAAATGACCATCTATTCTCACCACACCAAGTGGTCACTCAAAACAAAAAGATCAATCCGTCATTAGAAAAATGCACTACCACTCAACAACAAGACAGACTTGACATCATAAATGAAGATTTGAAAGAAAACTAAACAGTTGCTCCAGTACAATAAAATGTTCATCAACTTTATTAGAAACAAAATTTCACAATTTTTATCATGTACTTTGAAGAAGTCCCTCTAACTCTAACACCCAAGCTCAGCACAGAACATTTAACAGCAGCAGCATGAAGGAATAGGTGCCGTTTCTAATTGATATGTAGCAAACCTTTGAATTCAAACAACCCCAACTGAGGATGGTACCTGGATGGAGTGCATATTGGTAATCACCTTGCGACCTACTTATATTCCTTTAATATTTTGCCTCATGGTTTGGTAGTTAAATTTGTGAGGGTTCCTTTGTACTTGCTGAATTACATTACAGGATTAAAATTAAGGAGGACAAATGAAGCACTACAGCATCGAACATTCTTTCCCCTTTTTTAGGGTTTTTTTTTTTTGGGGGGGGGGAGGGGAGGGGAGGGGAGGGGGACAGAGAGTATATAGAGATTAGTTTTATCCTCAGGAATTTTCTTTTTTGTAAGTATTTGGCAACTTAATGTATTGCCAACTTAAGTGAGAAAGAGGAAGAGAATCACCCAAGATAATGTTATTAAAATATTGTCACTCTATGAGCTGGACACAGAAGTGTGAGAGTACGTTAAAATTGATAACAGAATATTCTGTGAAACTTTTTCTTTCTGTGATGTCACTAAACAAAATGTGTATATAAACTAGTCTAAAAACCTGTTAAGAAAACTGTTATACAAAGGTGATGTCACTATAGTCTTCTCTAAAACCTGATCTTCTTCCATGCTTTGTTAAGCAAGGGCTCCACAGCCATCCAACACCTAAAGATCCATTTAATCAGGGAGTCTTGCTTGGCCCCAGACCCCTAGTTCTGTAAAAATGCAAAATTCTGATTTCAAAAGCCTCATGATATCTTCGATAGGACACTTGCACTCAGATCAGTAATTTGTATTGGTGTAACCACCATCAGATGTAAATCAAGGTTCTTGTGTAATGTCAGTAGCATCTGGACTGGTAAACTTCTCTGAGGAAAAGAATATCTGAAATCAAGCAAATTGGTTTTGGTTTTGGCTCTGACTGATTTTTTGCATTATAATTTGCTGAGCAGCATAGATACATTCTGGACTTCCTGTGATGGTTGCTTTGCTGACAAAACAAATCAAACACATTTGTAAGCATTACCGCTGCACTAAGCAACTGCCAACCCCTGAAAGAAGTGCATTAGTATATCCTGAAGGCCCAAGGAGGTTTATTTAACTGAGAAAGAAAAAAGTTCATGTACCGGTGATTAGTTCCAGGCACAAAGTCACCCCGATCTGATATTCGTATGTGGACACCAGTGCTCTGGTTCCAGACCGTAAATTTTATGAAGTGGCTCATTGGAATATGCATTCATATAAATAAAGAGCAGAAATCAAACCTGCTGGATTTCTAAAATTGTCCTTCCCCCACGGCCCAAGATTGCTCCTATACACTCATCAGGAACTGGTATAACTGTATTTGGAGCATTCCCAGGATATACTGGCAGCTGCAAGTGAAAAGGTGCAGGTGGCATACCCATATATGGAGCCACCATACCCTGAAGACTTCAAATAAGTAAAAAATAAGATTATTTATTGTAGATTACTTCTGATTAAATTGTTTGAAAAGTTCCGCCAGCCTTCTTTACCTTGGTGTGATAGTCATTGTAAGCAACAGGGCCATAAGGAAATGGCACTATTGAAGGTGCAATCGGAAAGGACCCTTGCAGCATCCCCTGGTGCACACCCTGTGGAGCCATCCCTATAGGTTGAATGGATGCCAGTCTCAGGTTAAGAAAACCACAGAGACATTACAGCAAAACCTTAAGCTGGCAGATTCCAAATTCACAATGGCTTACAAAAAACAATAACTGAGAACAAGAGAAGAGTACATGTACAGTTATTTTTTGCCTAGAACATCAGAGAATCAACAGAGGACATAATGGAAACGTTTTCCATCATGTCTCAGCTCACCTCAGTAAATCCGAACTCATTGACGTGCATCGCCAACCTTTCAATCACTTGTCTTGGCATGACCAAAGCATAACCAAAGGCACCATTTTTTAACACTCATGCTACCCCTAGGAGTTCATACATCTACCAAGCAGCAAACATTCTAAATACTCAGCAAAGTCTTTCTCAAATTGGCAAAACAAAAAGCCAGAAAGTGGCTTATACACTGCAGAATACAAATTGTCCAAACTCCAGAGCATTCTCGTTCCCTGTACCATTTTCTAGTTGTTTGGAACAAATCCAACTTGTAACCAGTTGATAATTGTTTTCCCTTTTTCTGGGGGAGAAGGGGGGAGATCAACATTATGTTGTGCAACCTCAGCCCAATGCTGGTATAGGTATCATTGATTTAATATTTGATACCTACACTAGGAGATGCAAATTATGTGGTAGAAACCTTTGGAAAAAAAATTTGAGCGCATTTATAGCAGATACAGAGAGAAATATCTCTTTGCTGTCTAGACCAAAATCTATTCTTATGCTATTTTAGGATTCAATCTCCAACTGCCCATTTGATTATATGGAAAGGCATAGTACCAAAAATGAAATTGAATTACTGAGATAATTGTAGGGAATTCTGCACTATGTGAAAATGCCTTTACTTAATAAGCAACCAGCACATGCACTGGGATTCTTGACGAGCTTTTTCCACAAGAAGGATAATGTGTCTTTGTGTAACAGGTAATAAAATTGGATGTTTTTTCCCAAGCCAAGCATGCATGTAGTTTTGGAGCTGCCTATGGTAAATATTGGCTGCAGTTGCGGAGCACCTCTCATCATTCAAGGTTCTCAATCAACATTTACATTCTTGACAGAGATGAGGACTTGTCTTTGGTAAAGAACAAAAAATGGTGGAAAATATCCACTAATATTTTTGGCTGATGGGTGATGTTTTCCTAGTGATTCCCAAGCTTGAACAGATTTAAGTTCGCCTTTCAATTTATGAGTATGTTGATTCTTGATCAAATGAGGATGTTGATTCGTGGTTCATTCAGCAGTCTTGAAATCTTCTATTATTTTAAAGCTTGTACTCTTGACTGTGCCCAGCACCTTCACACTGACACAGCCAACCATGACTATCGAATCTAGTTCTCTAGGTTGAATATTAGAAATGACCTATGAGACTATCTAGAATTGTGTTTAATGAACACTCTTCTAATAATAAAGAAAATATCTCCAGAAAAAAGGCACAATATTACAGAACAATAAAATGAGATATAAAGCCCTTGCAGTTACCAGTGCGCATAAAACCAGAAGCATACTGAATGTAGTTTCCATCTTCAGAAAGCTTCTTGGCTATCAGTGTCCCAGCATGCAATTGTGCATCAAAACTTCCAGTAATGGAAACAATCCTATCTTGAAGATTCGCAGCAGTCCGTTCTAGTGATGATAGTTTTATAACAGCACCCGACTCTTCCATCAGCGTCCTGTTGAACAAAGGAAAAGGATACTCCAACAAAGTAAGAACTTGTTATGACAGACCACACGGCATATCAGAGAAGGATGGAGAAGCACAGTAATGCAAGGAAGCAAAACTCAACAATTGAACATTTTAGCATGAAGGATAAACAGTGATAAAAAAATTATGAGCAAACAAACATTACTTCGGCTACTCTTTCCTTGTTCTAGCCCACTCTATCTTCCTTATGGATTCTTCTCTACATCTCAGACCCATAAACCTGGCTTAACTATGTTGATATCCATTTTCTTTTTAAGAGTATGGATGTTCAAAATGATTGTTGCAAGTTCATTAGAGTGATTCCTTTCTTTATCGATCTATCCTAAGATGCTTGTCTAAGGTTCTTTGACTAATGAGGAACAAGAATGTGCAGCTAAATAAAGACTTTAAAAATGTAATAAATCATGAACCGAATAATTACAAAATTATTGGAGTTATTTCTGCTATAAATAAGTTGCATTATGTTTGACTCTAGCTCCCTTCACACGCCTCTTCAACCTTACATTCCAAGCGTCCCATTTTCCCGTCATCCCAGATTCCACACCAACTTCCTCAAATCCACTTTATTGCTCTCCTTGCTTCACTACAATACACCTCTCTATAACTGATATAGAATCCTTTAACAGTACTTAGTTTATTTTAGGAGCCTACACGATTTATATTAATCTTGAGGAAAATTAGAAGGAACAGATCCATGAATTCAAAATCACGTAGGAGGTGCGTCCCTAATGGGTAACAAGAATAGACAGTCATAACACATTAAAAAGACATGGCCTAATTTAACAAGAGATTTGAAGAACCTGTCGAAATCAACTCATTGGCTGTATTAGTAAATTTCCTCTTGAAGAGTTCATTTATTAGAACCTGGACCTACTCTAGGGCAAAAGTGTTTGAATTTCTATCTGATTCTAATCACAAGCTGCAGAGGTCCAAAATATAGCAATACAGGAGTCACTACTGCTAAAAGTTTCTACTACTAAAACAAATTCCACTGAGATTTCAATTGCTGATTCAATTTGTGTGATTTGGCCTGATTTGAAAGGCCTTTACCCATATTGGCCATCGCATTTTGAGCTTCTCTAAATTTTACACATGATATCTGGCTAACTTATACAAAATGGTCCATATCTGATACTGAAGCAAGTACTGGACATTATTTTTTGCAGTTAAAGAAAATGGGAGATCGCGAGCCAGAAAGCCAACAAACAATCCATTTTTTCTTTCGCTTTTCTTGTGTGCACCTGTTGCAATACATATATCATTGCAAAGGATACTATAAGATGTTAGAAAACAATGTCAGAATGCTCAAATGTTCCAAAAATTCCAGCAACCCTAATTTTGGGAGTTAGTCAAAATTTGGTCAAAGATGGTCAAAACTTTTTATTGCACCATTGGAACGTACTCATTGAGAGCTTTCTAATGATATAGAACACTTCACCATCTGGCATTAGAAAGTCAACCAAAAGCCAAAGCCTAATTCCGCTTTTGAAGTTGCTTTTCACATTAATTTTGATCAATGGCTCAGATTTAAAGTTTGAAAAGCATGTTAATCCAATGACTAAAGATAGATGACTATATTAAAAGCTCTAAAAGCTAAGGCACCCACATAAAACTCACTAAAAGGCTGATATGCGGGGAAAAAACTCACTCTAGCTTTATGATATTTTCGAGTCTTTTAGCTTTTCAGGGCAGATTTTTGTGATCCAGCCATAAATATATAAGGAGAACCTTGGAGCCACATAAACCATCCAATCCTAAGCTACTCAAGCTACAAGCTCTAGGGTTAGGAGCTAGGAGGACTCTCGGAGGTATAAATACAACTTCGAAGGAGACTTCGGCAGCTTGCCTTTGTTCTTCTTCACATCCCAAGTCTGCATGAAGTTTTTGGAAAGTAGTAGTACCTACTTTACGGTTTCTTCACATGTTGTTGTTGTTCCTAGCCTTTGCAGATTATATCATCACGAGAAGTGACCATTGATGCTGCTCTACATCAGACAAGACCTAATTTCAGATTAGAGTTTGCTTTATTGACTGTTCTGAACAAATGATATCCTTCTTTTTGCACATATTCACTCACATAATACCTCTTACACACTCTTTCACTATTTTTTGTACCTAGAAAACTTTAAATTCAACCTATATTCAAATTTTTGTATCAAACACACATTGTATGTTGACATTTCACATTTATTAGTGTGTGTAGTAGCATTAAACTACTGCACTTATAATGTCCTCTCATCTATCTATATTGTCATTTATCAAGATGTGTTATGTGCTAACATCAAGTGTTGGAAAGATCTTGGATTAAATGTGATTATTGTTACCACACTTCCAACATTTGGTATGAGAGCATAGTTGACATACACTCTTGACTCAAGACCAGTGACTGTAGAGATAGACTGGAACATGAAGACAAACTTGACGGAATGTCTAACTATCCGATGTGAGTTTTATGATGATGAATTTGCTAGTTTCCAAAGACTGTGGAATATAGTCAATGGCAAGTACCCTAGACCAAAACAAGCAGAGGAAGATGTTGCTTCTTCATCCAAGAAGGCTGCTACCCTAATTTCTTTTCAGCAAACTGAAGAGGAAGAAGAGGAGATTATATTTGAGGGATATAGATGCAGATTCAACCTACAGAAGAGCAATCTAGATGGGATTCTCGAGATGCACAAGCACCCTCATTTATTACTATGGGAGTCAAGAGGCATATGATTCCAGAGATCAAGTCATGCAGAACCTCTCATCAACTTCGGTTGGAATTAGCAAATCTCTATCAGAGAAGAAATCTTGCTAGGATGCTAATCTCAAAAAAACACTTAGCCAACACTCTCTCACATTTTGAAACTCAAAAACTTACGAGATCAATTACTTAATGTTGAAGTCACAATACATGATAACGAAATGGTGAATACCCTCATGAATTCACTTCCATCTACCTATCATTCATTTGTTACTTCTCTTTCTCTCTCAATAAGAGAGAGAGAGAGAGAAATATCATTTGAAGAGTTGTAATTCCTATTACTTCAAGCTGAAGACAAACAAAAGGGTACGGAAGAGAATGATGAAGCCATGGTGTCATCATCCAAATTCTAAATCTTCAATCACTTCTTCTACCATATCTAGTTGCCATACTTCTACCACTTCTAACGAGAAGTCTACTTCCACTACATCCACCTCAAAGAAAGGTATATGTCACTATTGCAAGAAACCTGGGCATTACATAGTAGAATGCAGAAAGAGGATTTTTAATGAGAAGAAAAAAGTCTTATCGTAATAATGTTGAAGATGGTTCAAAACCTAAGTCTTCAAATGAAGAATCATATGCATATGTCAGTATTGAAGAAATAGTTTTTTATCGAGTAGCATTAAATGCACTCTCAAAAAATCCTTGGACATTTTATTCTAGAGCTACTAAAGCATATGATAGGTTGCAAGAAGGTATTTTCTTCCCATACTAACTCTATGGGAAGAAGGGTGACAAATTGCAGCAAGGTGAAAAGAGAAGTGGAATGTTTGCTTTGTCCCAAGTTAGTCATGCTAATGTTGCTAGGTCTTCTACACCTAAGGAGAACATGAAGTTATGGAGTGCTAGATTTGGGCCATATCAATTACACGGCTCTCAGGCACATTAAAGATCAAGTTATGGCGGAGATTCTTCCCACTTTTGCTTCACCTGATGATGCAGAATCTTGTGAAGGATGTCTTGAAAGAAAGTTTCACAAGCTACAATTCAAGAAGCATGGATACAACTCAGCTACCAAAAAATTGAAGGTCATACATTCACATGTTAATGGATCTATGAGGGCATATTCAATTCAGGGATTCAAGTATTTTGTTACATTTATTGATGATTTTTCCATATATTCATGGGTATATAGTCTAAAAGCTAAGTCAGAAGTCTTTCCTACTTTCAAGAAGTTCTTAGCTATGGTTGAAAATGAAAGTCCGTCAAAAATTCAAATTTTGAGAAGTGATAGAGGAAGAGAGTATTTGTCAAAAGACTAAGTCTTTTCTTGAAGACAAAAGGAATCTCTCATCAACTCACTATTGCTTATACTCCGAAACAGAATGGTGTTGTCGAGACTAAGAACAAGATACTCATTGAAATGATGCTTAGTATGATGTCCTCTAAGAAACTTTCACCTAAATTTTGGTTTGATGCAATACACATACTGTGAGAATTGAACTCATGACCTACCAGCTAGGAGTATGATGGGCTAACCACTTGCCCCAAAAGCAATGGTTGAGGATTAATAACTTCCTAATCCTCCCTCTTATGGTGTGGTTCAACCATCTCTTGCTTGTCATTTCTTGAGTCTAACACTCTCTTCCCCTTCTAGAGATCATTGTCCTCAATGATCAATCCTTGATCTCCCTTTGAATTGATCCTCAACCTTGCGCAATCTCTTGAACCATCTTGTCCTCAACCTTGGTCTCTTGAACCCTTGCTCTCAACCTTGGTCTCTAGAACCTTGCCTTTCCGCTTCTTGGCCACTTGCCTACGGACTTGAATTATTCGCAACCTTGGTATTTTGAGCCCCTTATTCTCAACCTCGGTATCTTGAACCTGGTTCTCACCCATGCTAGGTATCTTGGATCCCCAACCTAGTATTTCCATTGGAAAGCTTGTTCTGAGAGCTTTCCAACGATATATTACATGTCTAAATCCGACCTACAGATCGGGAGATACACTCTAATCTATGTTGGGCTCACCTTTGAAAGCGACATGCGCGCCTTCCTTCCCCAAGCCTACTTCCTAGGCTCAGATAACAATTGTGGGAATTGAACTCATGACCTACCAGCTAGGAGTATGACAAGCTAACCACTTGCCCCAAAAGCCATGGTTGAGGATTACTTCCTAATCCTTCCTGTTAGGTGGGTTCAACCATCTCTTGCTTGTCATTTCTTGAGTCTAACACATAGCTACTCAAATTCTTAATAGGTCTTCCACAAAAGATTGAAAGGTCATCACAGGTTATGAAGCTTATTATTAGAGAAGCCAAATGTAAATTATTTCAAAGTTTTTGGTTCTCCAACTTATATTCACATTAAGAAGAATAATCATGGTAAGCTAGAGGAGTATTCATTGGTTATGCCATTGAAAGTAAAGAATACAGATTCTATGTACCAAAAACGGATCATGTCCTACTCTCCCGCAATGTTTGTGTTGCAAAAAGTCACATTTATGATAAACATGCAGAAATTCTAGACTTTGATGATTATGCATTTTCAAGTCAAATTTAGATGCTTACATTGAGCCGTCCAGAGGGGAGGGGGAGAGGGACCCGCCTTCACAAGCCCCAAAGAGAAAGTTATTGCTCCTACACCGCCGCTATCTGCATCTCCAACTTCACCTATTCCTTCACCACCTTTTGATGTACCAACTTATGAAGTTGGAGAAACATCAAGAGCACTAGAAGAAAGAGTTGCATATGAACAAGAGCTTTCACCAATCTTTTAGAAACGTGTAAGATTGTATGTGAAAACTTTACAAGATAGAGGAATTCAGTCATTTAAAGAAAGAACAAGAATGTTGGAAATCAATGTACATATGGTCCATTTCCAGCAAATCCAACTTAGGACTTAGCCAATTTTTTAAACATTTTAGGTAAAACTTTTTTAGGCTAGATAGATAGAGCTTCATGAGAGCTATCTAGTGATATGGTTCATTCTATCATCAGAGGTCAGAGTTAGGAGAAAACTCAAACCCTAATTCCTGCCCTAAAATGGTGGATCCATATTTCTGAGGTTCTTGATGTACAAAGCACAAAAAAAGCTAGGTAGTAAATTTATTGGATGGCAAAAGCAAAGTTTGGGCAATCAAAAAATAAAGCACACTTAAATTAGCGATAGTTTTTTTAAAAACCCGCCAAAAGCAAATTATTGCGATAAAAAAACGATGGCAGCTTTTTTGTCTGCGATTTGAGTTTTTCGCTAAGACCTTACTATAGCTTTATTTTGGAGGCACAACACTTTATAAGTGACATGTTGGGAAGACTTTTGGACAATTCAAGCAAGAGTTGATGCTCAATTAGTGTCAATTTTGGAATTCTGAAGCTTTGGAGGCTAAGGAGAGGTGAAGGAGAGGCTACTCTCTTGGAGCAAGGAGCAAGTTTGTGGCAGCTATCTTTTGTAAGTTGATCCTATATTCTGTTTTAGGGTCTCTGAACCCTAATTTCAGATTAGGGTTTGCTGATTTTCAGATTTGTTGCACTATCTTGAGAGGTTAGGTTCACTCCATTGCTCATTTGCTTCACACACACTCAGATTATAACAGCATAATCTGAATTCTGTACATCATCATCTTCTTGTCTATTCTTCCATTTAGTGAGTGCACCATCATATGGTTGAGTAGTACTCCCATTTTGTAATTTGGCCATCTATATTAGTGAGTAAGCAATTTGCTTACGTTACTTACTCTTGTCTCAAAATTTCTTTCTATCTCTCACTTATCATCTTGTTCAATTAAGTGTGTATGCTCAGAGGTTTTTAGTATTGGAAGATCCTGGGGCCCCAAATTCCAACAAAGAAGTCAAAAAGACATTCAGATCATGTAAATTATGCAAAAAATTTCAAGATTAATAATATTCTTGCACTAACTTCAATGGAAAATGAACCCACTAGTGTCACGGATGTTTTCCAAAATCATGTTTGGAAGAAAACAATGCAAGAGGAATTGATTCTATGCACAAGAATCAAACATGGAAGCTTTGTGAGTTATATATACCTTCATAAGTTCAGAGTTATCCAAACTTACGAACCCAAGATAGAGAACAAAAACACATGCACATTAGAAAAAACAACTAACAAAAGCAAGAGACTACACAAAAAATAAGACCAAAATAATACATGAAAAATACAAACAAGAAAGAAAACCAATACAAAAAGAGCCATACTAAAAATAATAAAGTTTGGAAGAAAGCAATGCAAGAGGAATTGATTCTATGCACAAGAATCAAACATGGAAGATTTGTGAGCTACCCAAAAATGAGAAAGCAATTGGTGTTAAGTGGATCTTCAACATCAAAAGGGAGGCAGATAGTACCATTGACAAGCATAATGCCAGGTTAGTAGTAAAAGGTTATGCATAAAAGAAAAGTATTGACTATGATGAAACATTTGCACCTACATCTAAATGAGCATAGTCAAAGTAGTTCTTTCCCTTCTTCATTTTCTAGTTGGAAAGTATGCAAGTTCAATATCAAGACAACTTTTCTAAATGGATATCTTCATGAAGATGTCTATATTAAGCGACCAGAAGGTTTTGAAAAGACAAGTAAAGAACACTTAGTATGTAAGTGTATCAAAGCACTTAAAGGTTTGAAGCAAATACCAAGGGCATGGTATGAAAAACATTTATACCTTTTATTTATTGGTTTTGAAAAACTCTGATAAAGCTCCAACCCTCTATGTAAAAGGCTAAATTAGGGACAAACATCTTGATTATCATTATCATCTATGCCGATGACATGATCATGACACGTCCTAAGGATTTCGATCTCCAGTAAGTGACATCTTAAGCCTACTCTTGTGACTTGGGATTTTACATTACTACTTAGGCATTGAATTCAAATTCCAAAAAGATTGTATCTATATGACACAACAAAAGTACATTAAGAATCTTCTAGAAAGGTTTGAAATACATATTGTAAACCTTATGCAGACACCTATGGATGTTAAAGTGTCATTACAGGTGGTTTGCAATGGTCTGATGTGTCATATTCATTAGAAAGCCGTTAATAGGATATTCAGATATTTGAAGGGAGCTTTGAATTATGCAATGGTTTTGCAAAAGTCTCTGCATTTTCTACTACAAGGTTTTGTAGATTTTGACAGTGCAAGTTACAAAGACACAAGAAGAAGCCAAAGCAAAATATAGGGTTGCCTTTACAGTTACACTTAAACAATATGGTTACAAAAAAATCTAAGTTATCTTGCTTTGCATGTTCATCTATCTATGCAGATATTTTCAGATAGTCAATGTTATTGCTACTGCAAAGAATCCTTTTCATCATGCAAGGACAAAGCATATTGAAGTACACTATCATTACATTGGAGAACAAGTATCTAAAAAACACATTGAACTAACTTATGTACCTACAAATGAAAATGTAGTAGACATGTACCAAAGCATTATCCAAAGACAGACATCAAAAGTTATATAAATGTTTGAACCCTAAGCCATTATGACGTTGGGAAAAAAAAAGGGGGGGGCGGGGGGGGGGGGGGGGGGGGGGGGGGGAGGGTGTGTAACAACCTAATGATTACGACCACCACGTGCTAGTGAGATGACTCTCCTCCCAACCTTATGCCTCTATATATAGCTGCTCGAATCAAATGTAACTAGAGTCCACAAGTGCATGTGCAATCTCCTCCACTCCTTTCATATTTTTCACTAGAGTCCACTAATGGTTGGTGTACTCGCCTCTCGAGTTAAGTCCACTGAACTCAAGTTAACTTACCTTAACTTGAGTTAGAAGGCTTAGAGTTCCTTGGGCAAAACTCTCTTCCCATGCTCCCCATGGGGGTTGAACCCAAGACCTCCTCCT
This sequence comes from Ceratopteris richardii, assembly GCA_020310875.1. Lineage (NCBI taxonomy): Eukaryota > Viridiplantae > Streptophyta > Polypodiopsida > Polypodiales > Pteridaceae > Ceratopteris > Ceratopteris richardii. Next base: position 129,364,098 of record CM035419.1, read on the forward strand.
TCATAACCTTGAGACTTAACCACTAGGCTAAATGGATCACTTGAATATGAGAGCACATGAACTTATGCTTGAGTCTATTCTTAAGATCTTTGGTCCTACAGACGAGTGACCAAACGGTGTCCAATTTCAGATCTATCTGAAGCTGTCGGATCCCTAGACCATAGACTTACTTTATTACATTCTTCCCCGCTTGGGAAAGATTTTCATCCTCGAAAATAAAGCTATATATATAACTGTAGGCAACCCCCGAGCCTCATGTTCTTAAACCGGAAGAACATGGTCATGTTCTAAAACGAGAAGAACATGTCTCATCTCTGTGGTGGGATCCCTGCCCAACTGATTCAAAACACCGTCCGGCTTTGCACTTTGATAAATTGGTTAAAGTACAAAGTAGTGAATGAATAATAAGGGTGGATCTAACAACATCCCTAGCCACTTCACTGTGTCTTGATGTGCGATCTAGGCACAAACATATGAAATGGATGGATTCTAATTACTAGTCCATTTCTGGGCATGACTGGTGCATGGACTTAGTAACGAAAGTGGGACTTGTATCCCTAACAAGACTTTGAGAACTCTTGATTCACTTGAATTTGATTTGGAAAACTTAAAGTTTGGTTGATCCAAACATCTGGCTTGGATGTTTGTACAATGGTTAACTCCCAACCAACAGTTTCTTGATTTCTTCACTGACTTGAGGACTACTCGATCCTATTAGGCTTCAAAATCCCATGAAAACTGTAGGAGAAAGTTTTCCATTTACTTTGGATAAACCTTACTATATCCTGACCATAGTAGATTTAAATCGCGATTTTTTCGCTAAAATAAAAATCTTTTAAATCGTTCTCGATTTAAATCTCTGTATACGATTTTTATCACCTTTTGAACGATTTTTATTTTTTTTGCTTTGACTTTGAAAAAGTAGTTTTGGACTCATAATTTGCTTTGGATTCTTCTTCTAGCTTGTTATAGTGGAGAGTAATGTATCTTAGTATTAGAACCACCTAGCTTATGCTCTAGAGATTGGTACTAGATCTTTGATTACCCAAGTTGGTTTCATTTTTGTCTCAGCATTTATCCAATTATCATCCCCTCAAGAATATCTTGGTCATTGCATACCACGAAGGTGATTAGGATATTGGCATTGCCTATGTTCAAATGTCTACATTTTTTTTTGCATATGTAGTTTATGCTCCTCATATGCCTACAATAGAAACCTTTATTGGCACTACATGACCTTTCAAGTAATTGATAATGAAAAGTTGTCCCTCTATATATGAGGACATTAAATACCCAATAATCTTCCCATACAATGTTAACTTGAACATATGGCCATCGATATGTGATCTTTTAATTCTCTTGCATTTCCAATCAAACAGTAGCTATTGATGTATATGTGAAAAAAATAAAAATCTCTCTTAGTGGATAAAAACCTCGATTTTTATTTTTGGTTTGAACGATTTAAACAATCTAAACGATTAAATCTCGATTTAAATCTCACGATTTAAATCTCTCGGTCACACTATGATCCTGACCAAGTCAAATTCAAAATGAAAAATTATCCAGCTGAGGACTTTATTCAAAGTCTTTATCTTTTAAGTTCTTAGGAATGGTCAAGCTGATGAGCAATTCCTAACTTCTCTATTCTAGATTATACTAGACTCTTGAAAATTATGAGAGTTATGCTAGTAACTGGAAGTAAACCCAAATGAATAAGTCAATCTCGGACTTGTCATCTTTGGAAGATTGAATTAGTTCTTATACAGAACATCTATCTAGGATGTTTAATTTAGTTATCTAGTTCCAATCAGCTAACCCTGGACTTTTGCAAATCAAATACCATATCTGAGTCAATTCCAAAAGATTTGGAAAGCGGAAGGGCTAAAACTCTGTATAACTAATTCAAACTTCTAAGATATAGACTTGCTATGAGTCAAATACTTGATGACCCAAGACTCTAACTTCTTAATGTTCTATTTCAACAAGGTATTGAAGCATTTATTTTTTCTATCTTTAAGAGAAATAAACTTGATTCTCAAAAAGATTCATAGAGTAAATCTAAACATCATCCAACCACAAGATACTAGTGTGATCACTGGTATCTAACATCAATGTGTCGAATCAGTGAAGTTCTATTGATGAATTTTTTACTCAAACAATGCTTCACTTGAGACTAAGTTCATGCTTATATTCAATCTTTATGACTGCTTACTAGACCTTGACGCTTGACTTAGTCAGTCTATTCCTTAGCTGAAAGGTTCACTTCAAAGTCAAAGTCTTACTCTTTCAAAAATTTATCAAATATTTTTGAATCATCAACACTTTAGCTTGAAGTGTTTTAAGAAGATCTTGGAAGTTACTTACTTCGTATCTTCTTACGAACTTGATCTTGAAGTATCTTGAGATCATATTTTTATCCTCCTTGAACTAAAATTTATCCTTGGAAGTTTTAATTCACTTCAAGATCAAATCTAACTTCAAGATTTATTATAGGACTAAAAGATAATTATCATCCCACGGTCCGATGTCCCATACCATCTTTCCTACATCAATCTGAGTATAAAATATGGTGTCCCATACCACCCTATTTTATATTCACATTAATGTGTGGGTGATACTTATCCTAAAGTCTAAACATCTCTTGATAGAGTACCTTGTAACTTCAAGAATTTTGAAGTTTCAGGCATTACCTCCAACTTGATATTCTAGGTTTTTGATCCCTTCACAGGATCGTTTCACGATCTTGTGCTTTCCTTTGGGAACTTGAAAACCTTTGATAGAATATCCATTCTTCTTTACTAAGACTTTCAAAAGAAAAACCAATAATCATTCCAAGTTCTTCAATTTATCAATTTCAAGTCTAATTGGTTATACTTGACCAATTTGTAGTGACAAGAGCATTTCACTTCTTGTCTTTAGATTCCTTTCTAACAAAATCTTTTAAGTAGCTACCTTGAGGACTTTATAGGAATCTCTTTACTGCTTAAGTCTAAGCATCCACTCATGCTTTTGGATTTCACCTTTAGAAAATCCCTGTAAGGATAGATCAACTTTATGTTATACCTTCCACAGACTTAATTATCGTTGACACAATTGCAGACTACATACTGGGAATATCTACTCTATTCAAACTTGGAACAGCTTACTATTTCGATTGCCAATACTTGGGCAAATTTCAAGAGTAGATATTTGAGGTTTTCAAGTTCCCAAAGGCAAGCACAAGATCGTGAAGAGATCATGTGAAGGGATCAAAACCTGGAATATCAAGTTAGAGGTAAGGCCTGAAACTTCAAAATTCTTTTTAAAAGTTGAAGTGAAAAGGTACTCTATGTTTAGACTTTAGGATAAATATCATGCACACACTAATGTGAATATAAAATAGGGTGGTATGGGACGCCAGATTTTATACTCAGATTGATATAGGAAAGATGGTATGGGACATCGGACCGAGCAATGATAATTATCTTTTAGTCCTAGAATAAATCTTGAAGTTAGCTCTGATACCAATGTAAGGAATTGAACTCACAACCTCTTGGTTAGGAATGTGATGGGCTAACCACTTGCCCCAAAAGCCATGGTTGAGGATTACTTCCTAATCCTCTCTCTTAGGATATGGTTGAAATGTAAGGAATTGAACTCACAACCTCTTGGTTAGGAATGTGATGGGCTAACCGCTTGCCCCAAAAGCCATTGAGGATTACTTCCTAATCCTCTCTCTTAGGGTGTAGTTCAACCATCTCCTACTTGTCCCTCTAGCCTTAGTGATTTTCCAACGGTATCTTACATGCCTCAATCCGACCTACGGATTGAGAGATACACCTCAATCTTTGTTAGGCTAACTTGTGAAAGGGACGTGCGCTACTTTGTACCCTTTCATATAGAGGATGCCCAAGCGTCTTTTTTAGAGGCCATTGGGTCATTCCACCTTGCCCAAGCCTACTTCCTAGGCTCTGATACCAATGTAAGGAATTGAACTCACAAACTCTTGGTTAGGAATGTGATGGGCTAACCACTTGCCCCAAAAGCCATGGTTGAGAATTACTTCCTAATCCTCTCTCTTAGGGTGTAGTTCAACCATCTCCTACCTATCACTTTAATACAGGGGGGGTTTGTTGGAAAACAATGTCAGAATGCTCAAATTTTTCAAAAATTCAAAAATTTAGAACTTCGTCAAAATTTGGTCAAAGATGGTCAAAAAAATTATTGACCCACTCGGAAGTACTCATTGAAAGATTTATAAAGATATATAACACTTCACCATCTGGCATTAGAAAGTCAATCAAAAGTCAAACCCTAGTTCTTCTTTTCAAGTTGCTTTTCACATTAATTTTGATCAATGGCTCAAATTCAGAGTTTGAAAAGCAACTTAATCCAATGACTAAGGATAGTTAAGCTAAGGTGCCCACGTAAAACTCACTAAAAGTTGATATGCGGAAGGGGAAAAAAACTCACACTACCTCTATGATATTTTCGAGTTTTTTAGCTTTTCAGGGCAGATTTTTGTGATCCAGCCATAAGTATATAAGAAGAACATTGGAGCCACATAAATCATCCAATTCTAAGCTACTCAAGCAGTGTGCCTCCTATGCAGTGTGCACTCTTTCACTATTTTTTGCACCTAGAACCTTTAGATTCAGCCTATATTCAGATTTTTTTGTATCATACACACATTGTATATTGACATTTTGCATTTATTAGTGTGAAGTAGCATTAAGCTGCTTCACTTTTATAATTGTCTACCCATCTCTCTATATTGTCATTTACCAAGTTAAGGTGTGTTATGTGCTAAGGTCAAGTGTTGGAAAGATATTGGATTAACCTGTGAAAATTTTTTGGGCCTACCATACTTCCAACATAAGCTATGGAGCCACTTCCATTGCCTATTCAAAGAGGGGTTGGAGCACTATCCAGAGATATATAATATCAAGACCAAAGATGCTTGGGTTTATTTTTGCTTGGGCTCATGAGACATAGAAACAGACTGCTTAGGAGATTTGAGCGGCCAACTCAGAGGAAGGCTACAATTACTTCCAGCCAGCCAATACCACTAGAGAGCACATCTTGGATATAATCCATACTTGAGGTATTCTGATTACCCATATAAGAGACACAGGAAGATCCAAACATCCACAACTATCAAGGAGGGCATCCCATCGCATGCAACAATTACAAAGAAGGATTTAGATCATCTTGGCAGACCACACACGACTCTCCACGAGGACCCTCACCATGTAGGGCATTGAGGAGCTTCACCACTACCCAATTATTGGTTATGTTTGAGATGGAGAACTATACCTCATGAGATTGTATCATCCATCATATTGTCTAGCATCAGCCTCTTCCCAAGATCTTTTATACCGACTAGAGAGTCTCTTGTCCACCAACACTTCTATCCCAAACCCATTACTTTACTCAATAATTAATCTCTTAGTTTCTTTTTCAATGTTTCAAGCTCAAACATTGTATCATATTCACCACTTTGAAACCTTCTCATCTTATCAATCATTTAGGCCTTTAATAGAAATAAATATATCATTTAATTTCTCTTGTTGTCACACACATATATGATATAGATACATGCACTTCTCATTGGGACATACAACAACCCTATCAAGGCCACAAGCAATCAAAGGAGCACACTTTCTAAGATAATGCAGCATCTAATACAGAATGCAAGCGGAGGGAAAATATTAACACGGCCCTTCACGGGTTGTGGAGAGGGATATCATGGGAGAAATGTGATAAAAAATAATAAGAAGTGACTTGTCGAGTTGTATGGACGTTTCAAGGTTTCTTACTAAATGTATAGAGCCAACTTAGGGATTTAAAGTGCAAAACCTCCTATGACAAAGGAATAAATAAATGTAAACTTCGAGTATGAAAGTGACTAATGGTCCTTCACACACAAAACCCAATGTGAAAACCTTAAAGCTCTCCAGCTCTCGCATATAGTAAAGAATCCTCATGTTGTGCTTTTGGCAATGCTTTTGGTGAAAACATCTGTAGAGATATTCTATGTTCTTAGGTCTAACCAAACCATCACTCAAAGGCACTCATGTAAAGTAGTCTCATAAAAATCAAACTTGGCCCCCTTCAAGTATCTCATAATGGACTTCTTGGAATCACGATGTATTTTCTCAAGATCATACATATATCCTTTCTACACTCCCAGTGTCTTAGGAATATCTAGTTTAATGGCAACCACGGCATACATGAGTAATCCACAAGTTCAAGTATAAGGTATAGCACTTAAAACACTGGCTACATCATCATCTCTTAAGCTATCAGCTTTGCTAACTTAACATATGGCTCTAGTGGCACATTAAACAATATTGCACTAAACTCTCTCTCTCTACTTTCTCTCTCCTTGTGGACCCCCTTGGGCATTTAGGCACTGGTACATCTATTGCCATCTCAAATGGCTTCTCTCAATCCACCACTTTAAGTAGCGGAGCCTCTGAAACGGCTTATTTTAGAGTTTCAAAACTCTTGTTGTTCTTGCTTCGATGCCAATGGAACTTTGCCTTGAAGCGGATTCGTCATAGCTTCTGCTATTGAAGAATAAGGTGATATAAATTTCTGATAAAAACTGAAAAGTCCTAAGAACGACAGAAGTTGCCTCTCATCTTCAGTTCGTCCATTCCAAAATGATTAAAACCTTTGGGATCCATCTTGACCCCATTGGCTATGTGCCCTAAATCTTCTATTTCAGAGTGGAATAACTCAGTCATAATAACTCAATTTTATCGAAGTGGAGTTTGAGGCCTTTGCAAACACACGAGCAGCACAAGGAAGAAGAAGACGCTGGAGCACAACATTGAATGAATTACCAAGTGAATGTACAAATATGAGTAACACATTAAGGTTACATGTGAATATACAAGCTTGGGGGAAAAAAACTCCTAAAGAGGAAAAAAAAAGCCCCATCGGTCCTAAGTGTGTTCACACACATCACTACCGAAATATATCAACAAAGCCCCCTTGGGAGTGATGGGGTGAACAAGGCGCTAGCACCCATGTATAAGGAAGTGCCAAGCTATGTGGATAGAGATCAATCCACAAAAGGAAGTAAGCCCAAAACTTTGCAGAAAGCTTCAAACTTCTCTCGGGGCAGAACCTTTGTGAAAAGATCTGCAAGGTTATCATGTGCGGGCACATACGCCAAATTGATCTCTCCAGCAAAGAACCTCTCCATGACATAATGATAATGCATATCAATGTGCTTTGTGCGACCATGGAACACATGGTTCCTCACAACTACAAATGCACTCTGATTGTCAATGAAGATGGTGGTGGAAGAAGATTGACCAACACCCAAATGAGCCAAAAGGCGTCCGAGCCACACACTCTCAACAATCGCTGTGAAAGCTTCCCTATACTCAACCTCACAACTAGAAGTAGCCACAATAGGCTTCTTCTTGCTCAACCAAGATATGCATGAGCTACCAAGCATGAAGCAAAAACCACTAGTGGACACACGAGTGTCATAACAATCATCCCGGTCAAGCATGTAAATATGGCGGTAGTGATCCCCCCTTGGGATAAAACAATCCAAGTAGCTCGGTACCACTCAAGTAGCGAAAAATCTGCTTAACCACCTACCAATGCTCACCAGGGCAATGCATAGACCTACTCATATGACAGCCAACAAACTAAATATTAGGCCGAGTTATGCATAAGTAAATAAGCATCCAACATCTTGCTGATAGAGAACAACATCAAATGCATCTCCAGCATCATGAAGACTCAACCATAAACTTCTTTCCAACGGAGTGGTGATAGGTTTGCCATCTTCAAGGCAAAAACATTGCAACAATGTGTCAAAATATTTTGTTTGACACAAAGCTATTCCACCATCAACTTGCATAAATTGAATCCCCAAGTAATGATGCAAATGCCCCAAATTTGACACCTCAAAAGAGGCATGCAAATCAGCCTTAAAATCAGCAATATGCTTTTCATTAGGACGAGTAAGCGGCATGTCATCAACATAGACAACAATGATCAGAAGCACATCATTTGCATGCTTAACATATAAAGTGCTCTCAGTTGGATTGTGCTCAAAACCATGTGCAATCCAGTAGGCATGTATCTTTTCATATCAAGCACATTGCACTTGCTTTAAACCATATAATGCCTTTCTCAACCTGCACACTTTGTTTTCATGCCCTTTCTCCACAAAACCACGGGGCTGAAATACGTACACTTCTTCATGCAAGTCACCATTCAGAAATGCAATTTTAATGTCCAACTGATGTACATTCCAACCATGAAGAGTTTCAAGTGCACAAACGCTATGAACGGTGGTCATTCGGCATGTTGGAGCAAAGGTCTCATCAAAATCAATGCCTGTCTCTTGAGCATAACCTTTTGCAACAAGCCTAGCCTTATACATGTCAACCGTTCCATCAGGCTTACACTTCAGCTTGTATACCCATTTAGTGTCAATGGCCTTTTTGCTTGGAGGCAAATCACATAAAGACCAGGTACGTTTCTTTCTTCATAATAGCATCATATTCTGATTGCATAGCAGCCATCTAATTTTTTGAATTTTTTGCTTCATCAAAAGAAACACGCTCATTCTCATCACAAAGACCAGAGGCAACCATTGCATAGCAATCTGATGCAAAAGAAGCACTATGAGATCCTGAACGAGTACTTTATGATAGAGGTGCATCTAATTTGCTATCTAGCAAAGTCTACACTACACAGCCATCTAGGTATACTTTTTGCCTCCTCTATATAAGCCTCTCATCAAGTGCATCATGTAAATCTGCATCAAGAATGGAATGATCTGCATCATCATGTGAAACTTGTAAAGGCTGAGAAATTGGACCAGCACTTGACTCTCCACCTGTAAAAAGAGGTGGCAAAGTGTCATACACACATCCTTGGAGCTAACTGATGTCTCCTTAGTACATGAAATTAATGGCTGAATTGCATCTTCCACAAAAACAACATCACAACTAACCAAGATGCGTTTAGTCGGATGATATAGCTGGTGGCTTGTGCTTTCAGAATTGTATCCAACAAAAATGCAGTTCGTTGCTTTATCATCTAATTTTTTGCATTGTTGTTCAAGCACTAATGCATATGCCAAATAACCAAAGACACTCAAATGAGCAACGAATGGCTTGCGACCATCCCAAGCCTCATATGGAGTGATAGACTCCAGTGCTTTGGTGGGACACCTGTTAAGTACATATGTTGCACACATAACATCGTCAAGCCAGAAACTATCCTGTAAGGCTTGACTTTCGACCATACACCTCGCCATCTCCATGAGAGACCTATCCTTTCTTTTAGCAACACCATTTTGTTGAGGTGTATATGGCACTGTACACTAATGTTTTATCCCATGCTCATCCAAAATGCATTAAAATCAAAAGACATCTATTCCCCTCCTCAATCAGAACAGAGGGTTCCCAATTTACATGCTAACATGTCTTCCGCCATAACTAGAAATTGTTTGAAGCACATGAACACTTCAGACTTTGCTTTCAATGGAAACACTCATGCATGCCTAGAAAACTCATCAATAAACGGCACGATGTAAGGTAGTTCCCAAAAGAAGGTGACTTCTTAAGTGTGGAGATTGAATGAAGGGAAGAGTGAAGGCCAAAGTTTTGACCAAGGGAAGACATCAAAGGCAGTGATTAGATTGCCAAGGTGGAGGAGGTTTATCAGGGCAAAGGAGAAGAAAGGAAATCAGTAGAATCAATTATTTAATAAAAAGATTTACATATGATATTTTCATGATGAAGCATATAGCTTACATTAACGAAGTAATGGAAAAAGAAGGGCCAATTCTTTTATGAAGATCATGCAGGTATCAAGAGTGGAATGAAGCTATGAAGGACGAAGTGAAGGTGCTTGAAGACAACAAGAATTGGACATTGGTGCCAAGGACAAAGGAGCTGAAAGTGATTGGAAACGATCGGGTCTACAAGATCAAGAGGAATTCTAATGGGTCTATAGCCAGGTGTAAATCAAGGTCAATCGCAAAAGGATTTGCTTGAACTTATGGTACTGATTATGAAGAGACATTTAACCTTCTTGCTAAAATGCCCATTGCCTACCACAAGAACTTTGATAGCCATAGCTTCAAGAAAACAATGGAATATCTATCACTAAGGCATGAAGAATGTTTTCCTCAACAAAGACTTAGAGGAGGTGGTATGCATGGATCAAACACGAGGCTTTGACAAGTATCCAAAGTATGCATGTGTTGGCCAAAACAAGCCAAACATGGTAGGGATAACACACACAAACAAAAAAAACATAGAGCATTAGAGCCCTCGAAAAGTATAAGCACTCTCTTCCTACTCCAAGTGCTCCAAGAGTGCATAAGAAAGCACTCTCACTACACCTCCAAGAGTAGCTCCACCTCCAAAATCAACAGCTACTATTGGAGGGCAACGAAGAGCCATGTTGAGCTTCTCTAAAGCATCTATGAAGAGGAAATCACATGTGCTTATATAGAAGTTGGGGCTGAACGCTTTTTTGTAAAAGCTCATAGCAAAAAGCTTGTATAAACTCTAAATATAGCCATCATCAAATTTTGGCAAAAGCATGACTTCACTTGATTTCACATGTAGCATACGATTTTGTTAATGTGGCTTAAGATGACACGTGGCTATCTCTAATTTTCAAGTTATGACCAAAATATTAGGGTTTGACTTTTGAGGATCAAATTGAGGTTTTTACATCAAGTGTTATATATGGTCTGGTAGCTCTCTTCAAGTGCTTTATGAATATATGATTGATTACCAAAAGCCCTGAAATGGATTTGACCATTTCTTTGATCATTCTTTACTTAAGTCTAAAATTGACCTATGATACAAGTTAATCATAATGTTCATGATGTATACAAAGAATTGTTGAATCTAAACCAAATACACTCCCCTCCTAAATTTTCATTGGTTGGGGCATGGGATGAGATATAACTTAGAAAGATGTTGAGAATCTTTATAATTTTCACTTTCTAACAAGCTTCCGATGAGGTACGAACTTCTCAACTAGTAAGTGCTTCAAAGTGTGTTGAAGTATAAGTCTTCTTCTCGAAACTCAAGTCCAAAGATATAACCAAAGTATGAAACATGAGTTCCATAGTTCCTTAACTTGTACATGTAATGTTGTCTTTTGAATTTCACAAAAACACTTCTTACATTGAAGTTCAAAATACTTTGAACTTTGAAAAATCCCAAAATGTTGTTGAAGTCTTCAAACTTTGATGTGGATTCATACAATGACTTTGTCTATAATCTTCTCAAGAAGATATTTGAGTATCTTCCATAGAGGATGAACTCGATGAAAATTTGTGGGTACTTATCAATCACGATACTTACCATGAAGGGTGTCAAGATCTTTTTTAGCAAATAGAGAGTATACACACTCTCAATTTACACACAATTGGAGGAAAAGAGAGATAGAGAGAGTAGAGACAAGAGAAAGAGAGACAATCACATGTAGGCAAAGGAGCAAAGAGGCAATCACATGTAAAGATAGAAAATTTACAAAAAAGTTCCTACGTGATGAACTCAAAGAGATTGAGTATAAAAGTGATAATAACAATGTTTATGTGTTCGCCTATTTATAGGCTTTGCATCCTAGGCATGAAAACTCTAAAAATATAGCTAAGGCTAAGTTTTCGTTTTTTTCACCACAGATTCAAGTAGAAGCTTTTTTCTTGGTTAACGTGAGCTTTTCAGGTGAGGTGGCATGGTATAATATGAACCATTGGATCTTTTCTTCAGGTTTTGATAGGATGGCAACATGTGTCACTTGATTTTCACTTAAAAAATATGTATTTTGACTTTTGACCTAAAACTAAGGTTTGACTTTTGATATCTGGAAATGAATTTGGATCGTGGACTCTTATATATGGTTGGATAACTCTTTTTGAGCTCTACAAGAATATGCAAAAATAATTTTGACCAAAGCCTCTCCATTTTGATAAGCTGTTGATGAGACTTTGACCACCATTTCTGAGTGCTTTTGACCTATAGATTGAACTTCCCTAGTGGAGGGTTACTCATTTTTACACATTTTTGTTGATTTTGCTAACACTAAAACAATAAGGGCATTTTATGAGATGAAGGAATCAATACCCTTTTGTGCCACAAGCTCGATACCCTTTTTTTTGTACTATGATTCATTGCATGCGTTAATTTGTCTAGTGCATGTCCCATAGGTCTAGCTTATTTCATACATTCTATTACTGCCAAATTTGGTGCGCATATGTTTCTTTCAAATTTTATGCATAAAGGAGAAAAAAAATTATCCCACTAAAGAATAAAGCCAAAGGATTACTTTGCTAATGAAACATGACAAAAAGATTGGCATTGATGATCAAATGGATTGCCATCCTAAATATATTTCCAACAGCAGCTCATTACAAAATTGATTGATCAAACTCAAATGTTTAATTTACCCTTTAAATTAAAGATGAACAAAAATGTTAAAAAAACTTATCAATTAATAAAATACAATATACCTCTACAAAATTCCTCATAAAAGGTTGTATTCTAATTTCTTTATATGACACACAGTTAATGCTAACAAACCAAAGAAAAAAATACAAAAGGGAAAAAGTACACCTATGCTATTGAGCCAAGATATAGATGATTAAAACATAGGACCTAGCCCTCCTAATTCTATGAAAGAGACTCCCAAACTATTCTACAAGTAGCAATGGCCTCCACACCAAAATGGAAAAAGAAACAAAGAATAAGTCAGCTTATACAAAAGGGAAAAGTACACGTATCCTATTGAGCCAAGATATAGATGATCAAAACATAGGACCTAGCCCTCCTAATTCTATGAAAGAGACTCCCAAACTATTCTACAAGCAACAATGGCCTCCACACCAAAATGGAAAAAGAAACAAAGAATAAGTCAGCTTATTTCTACATTTAAGTCAGTAAAATGTGTTTGGCTTTCAGGAGTCAGAAGCCTATAGTGAAATGTGAGAGAAATCTGAACGATAAAACATAATAACTCAGTACCTGATTGTTGCTCCCCCCTTGCCTATGATGGCTCCACAAAATAAATGAGGAATAACTAATCTGACTTGATTTGCCTTTGGTTCAAGATCCTCAGTCTGAAAGGAAAAGTTGCTTTAGAGTTGAGTCAAAAGACCTTCGATGTTAGTTGCATATCATGAATTCTTCAAAGCATGAGGTTAGTTGTCGTTTCTTACAACAAGATGTGAAGAATCTCAACAATGGTGATGAGAACAAGAATACTCACACTTAACAGCTAGTGGAACATAAAGTGATACTACTTTAAAACAGGCACGTGCAGTTTTTGAAAGTGGTCAGATAAAGAATGGTTGAATGTATAGATATACACATTAAAGTGACCACTTCACTCAAACTTTTAAGAACAGAAGAAATGAATAACAAAGTGGATATTTCGGATATATAGACTTAGAAGAGAAAGGAAACAAGCAAATCTAGTTTCCTTTTAAACCACTTTCTTGGATATAATGGTCTAGTACATAACTACTTAATTCCAGATAACGTGCCTGAGGTTATAGCGATAGTAAAATTATAAAACAATCTGAGAAATTCACCTCGTCTTGAATTTTGGATAAGATCAGCTTGAAAGCGGCCACAATTTGATATGTGGAGCCGCTCAAGTGTACAACACGATCAGTTGTTCCGGGAAAATACTCATGATTACGAGAAAGTTGAATTTTTGCACCAGATTTTGACTGCAGCTCAGATATTGTGGCACCACCCTTTCCAATAACAGATCCTGCTGTTGCATTGGAGATCAGAAATCTCAAAAGGGATGTAGCTTCATTCCCGTTTTCTGTAAAGACAATAAAAACCGGATTTCAATCCAAAAAATAAGCATAGCCCCCAACAGGCACTCATAGACATCTGCCTTCTGAAAATCATATAATCGTGCTTAGCTCAGGGAATGAGAGAGAATGGAGACACTCAGACATACGTAATAAATGTCTGGAGGATCTAGGAGGATGGACTCTGGTGAAACATTACTAAAGCCTGACTTCCCTTGCACTTCTTTCTACTTTTCATACAAAGGAATACGTGCACCCCGAAAGGTGAACAGCCTGGATTGTGGTTTATAGTAGAGACTTTAATTTGTCAGGATCGCTTTCAGGGAATGAGGAGAATTGAGCATGAATGTTAAAGCTTAAATAACCAAAGGATGTTTGACAGACTTGCAAACTCACTCGCGAACCTTCTTACAGGGTAATTAGTGCGAACAAATACCTGTAGTATGATCGATGAGCTGTCTGGCCATAGGAGATGCAGACTTCGTGGTGTCGCTTGTGCTTGGAGAGGAATCCATTGATGAGTTTTAAACTTTCAGACCCAGGATCTGCACAACTCTGAGAGTGCTCATCGCACGGAGAAGGGACAATGTAGCATTAGCGACTGCCATTAATATGAGATGCACCCTCGCAAAACATGGGACACGGACATCCAGTATCAAGAACAATGGAACCGTATTTGCTTTGATTTTCGATGAACGGAATATAACGACCAACGAGTATTTTTCAAAAATGTAATTTCGAGGAGAAGTGGGAACCGAGATGAGGAAGCAGAAGCTCACCAGATTAACAATGGCATCTCACATTCTGCAGGCGCGCTTGAGAGAGGAAGACAGCAGAATCAGGGGACCCAACAACCAGATCAGCTATCTCGCACAGGGCAGCTGGTTCCCTGGTCCAAGGATCGCCCATAGACAGCTCGACTTTCTTGAGCTATACTCATCTATGAAGGAACAAAATTTGATGAAGGAAGTTGACACATTCTTTTTTGAAACTAATCTTTATGTGTGCATGAGATTTCCCAAAGTCAATAATAATTTTTCATCCCAAAAAAACTCCCATGCCTTCATTCAAAGTAAGGTTTTTCCCTTTCCAAAAAGGAAAGTGTTGTCATCTCTCAATTGTTTAAAGATCATATAAGCTGGACTTGAAGGAGCATGTTACGTGTGAATTGTGTTGTTTTGAAAGTAGGAGCTACCAGACAAAAAACAATGCAATCACCATATAATTTCTTATTGACACATAAAACGGCTACCCATTTCATATACTTTACAATAAGTCTCCCAAGAATGGAATGGTCAATCTAGAAAATGGGATGTCCCAAACTAAAATGAATCTACTTGCATGTTGCATTCTTATCGATTGCCGAGTACCATGTAAAAAGCTTCCCTCCTACTATAAGATGAATTCATGTGTAGATATGTAAAACTATCCTTTTTATGGGATTAACTCTGTGTGTAGGCATGGGATTAACTCTGTGTGTAGGCAATCTTGGTAAGGAAAAAATGAATCTTCACTATGGTTATAAAGTAGTTGAAAGCATTGGGTTTATATCATGATCGTCTGGTCATGTGCATGCATAGCCATTGTGAGTTGGAAAATTTGTGGTGGTTGTGAGGTACAAAATGAAGTCTAAAGAGTGTGCAAGAGTCTAGTTGGATCAATGAAAGGGGTACTTGAATTGCATAGAGAAAGTTACATACAAAACATGGACACAATTATGGTTGTGTGGCATGGTTGTGATATTGCATTAGCATCATCCCTACAAGATTGACCATGTCCTCTTATTAATGTACATCATGTGAAAACAATGGATTGTGCTATTGTGATGGACTTGAACAATGCAATATGAGATTGACATGTGTGAGAAGTAGAATGCAAGATGGGAAGTCATATGATAGTAAGAAGGAATCCAACATCAAGTAGAAGTAATGATCCACTTTTGAGTGTATTCCTTGAGATTTATCCAATCCATCTACTAATGAAAGTGCCCCAATTTTGTAAAGCCATTATACCATTTTTGTGAATGCCCCCAATCTCTTTGAGTTAACGCTCTCATAACTATGATTGGCCTTCTTAGTGTGGAAAGGCTTGCATTTAAGGAGGAAAAAGTGTCTGAGAAACGGCTCTCTTAGTGAGAACTTTTATTCAATTGAATAGAGAAAGGTTCTTGAGTAAAAAAAATATTGTAGCTTTATCTTCTCTTCCAACTTTCTCTTGTCAAGAGCATTTCTTAGTGTTTTTGGTTCTAAAAGAGTGTCTTGATGTGTGTGCGTGTGAATGATTTAGAGAGAGAGAGAGATACGTTCTCTTCGAGCTCGGAATGGAGTGTATAGAGATTTTAGAGAGATTGTTCAATAGACATACCTCATTTTTTCTTTCTAAAAAACGTCTCCGGATATACTTATAAATAAAGAAAGAACATGATCCATTTATTTTGAATTATAAAATCTGTTTCTAACGAAAATGGTGAGAAGGGATAAAAAATACAGCGTAGGAACCCAAATGATCTCCACGATGGGAACTTTTGAAAGAAATTCGTTAAATTTTAATTGATATAATACTCGCATTTTATGGATCGTGGATGATGAATTTTGTCCTTGAGCACAAATCACATAGTCCCCACTTTTTGGGATTCATGATCATTAACATAACAGAGGATCTTGATCATTTGTTTGGGGATCATGGGTCCTAGAGGTCATCTAATCCAGAGATTGATTGTTAGATTGAAGCTTATCACATGAAAATCATGTGAGGGGAAGTCATGTGTACTTAAGACTCATGAGAGACAATGATTATCATCGAGTGTATCTTATAGTTTGGGATAAATCCCCATGTGTAACATCAAAGCAAGGATCATTAGATGTGAATCATGGTTTTCAAACATCATCAAATCGAGGTTGTGTATCTTGGGGATCATGTATTCAAATATAATGAAGCCTTACTTCATCTACTTCGAATTTTTTGAGCGCCAATCATCACTTACGAAGGATCTTCCTAACCAAGGACCATCTCGTGTGGGATTATGTAGTATGGATCACTTGATGAGAATTCTGAGCCATGGACCAGCAGGATCATAAAGGCTATAAATTATCCTTTCAGATATCATTATTTTGGAGATTGGTCACCCAAAAACCACTTGATTTGATTTTTTTTCCCTTTTTTAATCTAGGAAACATTTGAATCAATTGATCTTCTTCATTACGCTATTGACTGGATCTTGCAGATAGAGAGTACGGAAACGAAATCTCATAAAAGCATACACAAAATAGAGAGATACAAGAGAATGAACACAAGATTGGGTACAATCTCCCCACATACTCTGATGGACGAGTCTATTAGAGTATGTGTATTTGTGTAGGTATTTTTCATTATGTCCTAAATAGAAGATATGTGAGGATGATGCTTCAAAAAGCATGTGTTTACGAAAATCTACTTTATTTACAAATCATTGCTTTCTAAGCGATCTACTATTTTTACAAAGACGTCGCTTTATAAGCGATCTACTATTTTTACAAAAATATATAAAATAGTATTTTCTAAATCCTCAATAATATCTAACTAAATCCACATGCACTCATGCCTTCATGATTCTTCACTTGCTAAATCAAAACACAATCACATTAAAACCCTCAAGACATTAAAATCCATTTAAGATTCCATTATTCCATAAAGTATAGCATGCCTCCCAGTTGACAAGCAACTTACCTCAGTTGATAAGAATAAAATAGACATGGATGGCCAATCACATGTCCCATCATTGAGCAATCATAAGCATATTCCATATAAAAACATGTGCATTGAAATGGAAAACTAGAATTTAATGTGACAAGTGAATGATATGTAGAAATCAAGTGGCCATAATGTGGAGTTCATGATGTTTTATGAATCCATTGAGATTCTTCAAGTGAGTAATTTTTATCTTTAAGTAATCTATGATATTGCTTACTAGTGCGTGTAGTAGTAACATCATAATCAAGTATTTTCTTTGAAACTAAAATTTAGCATCCTCTTCAAGTAATGGAGGATCATCTAAAATAGGAGTGAGTGGTAAAGTTCCTTTAAAGGATTTCAATAAACAAATATGAAAAGAATTATGTATACTCCAATGAGAAGGTATGTCTAATCTAAAAACATTCTCATTTATTTTTTGAATAATACAAAAAGGTCCATAATAATGTGGTGCAAGTTTAACCTTCAGATGTTGTGAAATATTTTCAAACATCCTTTAATTATTCGTAACCATACCAAGACATTTTCATTAAATTGTTTAGCTACTAGTTTCTTATTAAGATTACACATGTAACGTTCTTGACTCTTCTTAATGTGCTCATGAACCTCATAAAGTGTAGAAAATATGATCTTGTGCAAAAGAATCAGCCATAAGAATATCAGTTTGAGTGAGAGTTATGGGAGTGGGAAGCTTTTTACCATAAAACAATTTCATATGGTGAACGTCGAGTAGTGGTATGCGTTGTGTTATTACATGCAAACTTTAGTAAAGGAATTTTCTCATCCCAATTACTTGGATTATATAAAGAATAACAACGTAATAAATCTAAAATAGTACTATTTGTAGATTCACTTTTCCCGTTACTTTCAGGATGAAATGCACAGCCAAAGTCTATTTTGGAACCTAAATTTTGAAATAATGCAACCCAAAAGTGATTATGAAAACGAACATCTCAATGTGATAGAATAACTTTTGGAAAACCATGATGTGGAAAAATACATTAAATAAATAACTTAGTAGTTTAAGGTGCAGAAAGAGTCTTTTTACAAGGAATAAAATACGCTTGTTTATTAAACCTATCAACAATTTTCCAAATCATATCATTATGAGATGAAGTTGTAGGAAGACCAGTAATAAAATCCATTGAAATTTGTTCCCATGGTCCATTAGGTATGGGAATTGGCATTAATAATCCAAATGTGTTACCATGATGACGTTTCACATGTTGACACACAATGCAATGGGAAACATACTATGCAATATCCTTTTACATATTTGGCCAAAAGAAGAATTTTTTAAACGTAGAAATAGTACTTTGTATGCCCCTATGACACATATATGGTGGTTCATGCATCTCTTTCATAACAAATTCTTTAAAACCTTTGCAGAATTTCTATTGGAAATACAAGAATCCATTATGAAAAGTAGTGATCCTCACTAAATATTGTAGAATTAATGAAAGCAGTCCATGTTTGTGAAAAATACAAATCAGATGCATAAGTAGGAATCATGTCATGAAATGAATGAATATGAATAGAAATATTATTGATTGAAACAATATTAGTTTGTGGGGATCGGAAGCGACTAAGGGCATCAGCTACAACATTAACTTTGCCAGGGTTGATATTGAATTATAGGCTAAAGATTTTGTATAAATGAAGCTTATTTAATGTGTCTTTTGAAAACCAATTGTTGATTTAATAAATGCTTAATAGTTTGTTGGTCTATCTCATTAAAACTTCTTTTCAAAAGTTTTAAGTTTCCTACTTTCAAATGCAATGGGATGATCATTTTGCATTAATACAGTACCTATACCTAAACCACTAGCATCTGTAACTGATGGAAAGGTTGTGCAAAATCTAGTAATTGCAAAATAGATGCATGAGAAAGTGCATGTTTGAATTTTTCAAAAGATTGTCGTTGTGCCAATCCCCGTGCAAAGTTTAACTTTCTCTTCAATAATAATGTGAGTGGAAGTGCTAAATAAGAAAAACCTTTTACAAACTTTCTATAAAAATTAGTTAACCCTAGAAAAGAGTGTACATCATTCATAGATTGAGGTACAGGCCATTCTTCAATTACTTCAATTTTCTTTGGATCTACATGAATGCCTTGACTAGAAACAATATGTCTTAAATACTCTAATTCTTTTTGGAAAAAAGAACTTTTTTCAAGATTGACATAAATTTTGTTTTTGTGTAAAAAATTAAAGACTGTTGTTAAATTATTTTCATGGTCATTGTCATTTTCACTATAGACAAGTAGATCATGAAAGAAAACAAGAACAAAAGCTTAGTAATCAAGAAAAATGTTATTCATCATATGCGCAAAGGTAATAGGTGCATTGATGAGTCCAAAAGGCATTACCATGAATTCAAAGTGACCAATTTGAGTTCTAAAGGCAGTCTTATAAATGTCATTTTTTGTCATTCATATCTGATGATAATATGATTTAATATCAATTTTGCTAAAAACACGTGCTCCACAAAGTCTATCTAACAAATCATCTATCCTAGGAATATGATATTTTTTTTAATTGTGATCTTATTGAGTGCTCTATAGTCAATGTCCATCCTATAAGTCTTGTTCTTCTTCTCCACTAAGAGAATAGGTGCTCCATAGGGTGAAGAAATAGGCATTATAAGTCCTTTGTGGAGTAGATCCTTAACTTGATTAACTATTTCTTTTTTATGTGAAGGTCCATGCCTATAAGGTGCTTTATGCAGAGGAGAACTACCAGGAATTAAGTCTATATTATGATCAAGAGAGCCCCTACAAGGTCGTAGTTTAGAAAGAAAATCAACCATAAAGCAATCCTAAGTGATTTATGTGCATTAGGAAGCATGTGTGTGTGTGTATGTATAATCAACTATGTTATTAACAAAAACAATACATGAATTTTAGCTTTCCTAAATGCATGTTTTACTTGAGTATAACTAATTAATGGAAATGGTTGGAATTCATGCATTGTAGACAAAAAAAATATGTTGATTGTTAAACTTAAAACTAATTGCATGTGTATGATAATCAATGCATGGATTATAATGATGATGAAAAGGCATGCCACGTATAACATCATAGGACTGCAAAGGAGCAATTAAAAATGTGTGTCCATCTACATATGAACCATACAAATATGAACATTATGCACCACTTGTAACATTATATGTATTTCCTTGAAATGCAGCCTTAACTTTATACATGGAATGAAGTGCCTTTAATTTAAGATCTTGCACTAGTGTATTTTGATCATGCGAACTACCATCATCATGTAAAATATTAACAACATCACCATTAATAGTACCTTGCATGCAAAGTAAAGAATGAATAGAAATTTCGTTAGCCAAAGTACTTAGATCTTTTTCCGATGCTTCTTTGATCCAATTAGGTTGAGTGTCTTCATGAACCACCTCCATATTGTGTACTTGAGCTCCACAAGGTTTCACATCGTTACTTTGCAACCTACATTTAGCTTTAATATGAACAATGCACAGTGAGCATAGTGAGCACAGTGAGTGAGTACAGTAAGCATAGTGAGCATGGTGTCACAGTGTGACAGTGAGCATGGTGTCACAATGTGACAGTGAGCACAATGAGATAAGAGCACAATGCACAATAACATATTAAAAAAAATAAAAAAAGACATAAGCAAACAAAAAAAAAGTGAATTGACAAATGCAAACCTGGACCAGACGAGAATTAACAAACCAAAATGGACACCAGATCATGAATGGATGCAACAAATCAAGAAGGGACGCTAAAAAGTACACCTTTGCAGATGCACACGGGCTTTGATACCACTGTTGATCGAATCTTGCAAGTACATGTATGCAAAGATAGTATGGAAATGAAATCTCAAAGCATACACAGAATAGAGAGAGACAAGAGACTGAACACAAGATTGGGTACAACCTCCCCCAGATACTCTGATGGATGAGTCTATCAGACTATGCAAATTTATAGGCATTTTTTCATTATGTCATGAATAGAATATACATGAGGGCCACATTTCGAAAAGCATCCATTTACAAAAAATTGCTTTATTTATAAATCGTTGCTTTATAAGCGATCTACTATTTTTACAAAAATGTCACTTTCTAAGCGATCTACTATTTTTACAAAAAAAATATAAAATAATATTTTCTAAATACCTTAAAAATATCTGAATAAATCCATGAGGGTTCACGCCCTCATGATTCTTCACCTTCGAAATCAAAAGACAATCACGTAAAAACCCTCAAGACATTAATATCTATTTAACATTCCATTGTTCCATAAAGTATAATTGTTGGAGTTAGACATCTGCAGACACACGTGAACAACACAAGGAAGAAGGAGAAGCTTGAAGTACAACACACAATATTGAATGTATTACCACTAGAATGTACAAAAATAAGTAACCGGTTAGGGCTATAGGCGTATATACAAGTCGAGGAAAAAAAAACCTCCTAAAGAGGGAAAAAAGTGCCCTGACGATCTTAGTGTGTTCACACACATCACTACTTAAATATATCAACAAATCCCCCTGGGAGTGATGCAGTGAACAAGGAGCTTGCACTCATGTATAAGCAAGTGCCAAGCTATGTAAACCACTAGTGGACACACAAGTTTCATAGCAACCAGCCCAGTCAGAGTCACAAAAAGCATGTAAATCTGGCGGTAGTGTTTACCCCTTGGGATAAAACAATCCAAGTATCGGGTACCACTCAAGTAGCAAAAGATGCACTTCACCACCTACCAATGCTTGACTCTTGGGCAATGCATAAACCTCCTCATTTGTGAGACAACAAACTAAATATCTAGCCGAGTAATGCATAAGTAAATCAAGCATCCAACAGCCTACTGATAGAGAATAGCATCAAATGCATCTCTAGCATCATGAAGACTCAATCATAATCCTGTCTTCATAGGAGTGGCAATAGGTTTACAATCTTCAAGACCAAAACTTTGACACAAAGCCATTCCACCATCAATGTGCATAATCTGAATGCCCAAATAATGATGCAAATGCCCCAAATCAGACATCTCAAATGAGGCATGCAAATCAGCCTTAAAATCAGCAATATGCTTCTCATGAGGACTAGTGAGAAGCATGTCATCAACATACACAACAATGATCAGAAGTACATCATCAGCACGCTTAACATATAAGGTGCTTTCAATTGGACTATTCTCAAAACCATGTGCAATCAGATAGGCATGTATCTTTTCATACCAAGCACATGGTGCTTGCTTTAAACCATATAATGCCTTCTTTAACTTGCACACTTGGTTTTCATGCCCTTTCTACACAAAGCCATGGGGCTGAAAAACATACACTTCTTCATGCAAGTCACCATTTAGAAATGTTGTTTTAATGTCCAATTGATGTACATTCCAACCATGATGAGCTGCAAGTGCATAGATGCTATGAATAGTAGACATTCTACAAGTATGTGCAAAGGTATCATCAAAATCAATGCCTCTTTCCTGTGCATAACCCTTTGCAACAAGCCTAGCCTTATACTTGTCATTCAATTGTTCCATCACGTTTACACCTCAGCTTGTATACCCACTTAGTGCCAATGGCCTTCTTGCCAGGAGGTAAGTCACATAAAGACCAGGTACCATTTTTCATGATAGCATCATATTCAGATTGCATTGCAACCATCCAATGTTCAGAATTTTGTGCTTCATCAAACAAAACAGTAAGTCTCATTACAGAGACTAGAGGCACTCATAGCATAGCAATCTGATGCAAAAGAGGCACTAGGAGAATCTGAACATCTACAGTATGACAGAGGTGCATCTAATTTGTTGTCATGCAAATTCAGCGCTAGCCATTATGTCATAGTTTTTGCCTCCTCAATATCATCTCTCTCATCAATAAGTGCATCATGCAAATATGCATCAAAAAGGAATGATCTGCATCATCACATGAAACCTGCAATGGTTGAGAAGTTTCCTCATTAGCACCAGCACTAGAGCGTCCACCTGTAAAAAGAGGCAACAAAGTATCATACATGTCATTGGAGCTAACAAATGTCTCCTTTGCACATGAAAGTAAAGGTTGAATAGCATCTTCCACAAAAACAACATCACGGCTAACCAAAATGCATTTAGTATGTGGATGATACATACGATAGCCTTTGCTTTCAGAACTGTACCCAACAAAAATATGTTTTACTACTTTATCATCCAATTTCTTGTGATGTTGTTCAGGCACTAATGCATATGCTAGACAACCAAAAACATGTAGATGATTTTTTTTATTTCTTCTCATCTTTTTCTCCCTTCTTCGAATGTGTAGAATTAGCAGATTTCTACTTACTAGTTGAAGAGCTCCATTTTCCTTTGCCCTTTTGACTAGCCAGGAAAGCTTGATCTGCAATTTGCATAATGGACCTGTTCTGCCTCGATTGATCTTCCTGCAACAGAACATAGACCAACTCCTCAAATGACAAGGCATTTGGATTGCCTTTCATCATCAATCGAAGAGTAGAAGCAAAACTCTGATATGAATCAGGAAGACCATTCAAAACGGTTTGCACAAGTGAGCTATCTGGTATAACTTCATCAACAGAAATCAATTGTTCCTTCAAGTCTTTGATCTTTGTTAGAAAATTATCCATAGAATCACTTTCATTCATGTCCTCACTCTCCAATTGTTTTTGGAGGTAAGCAACACGAGCCTCATTCCTAGCTTGGTACAATGTGGTAGGTGTATATCAAGCATCCTTAGCTGTTTTGCAAGAGTGAATGTGAGTAATAATGGCACTTTTGACAGACAAAGCTATCAATTCATGTGCCTGAGATTCTTTGCCATCCCAACGAATCTGTTATGTAGTAAGTGCAGCAGAAACTATAGCACGAACAAGAATCTACAGAATATCATCATCTTCGACACCATCTCCATCAACTCCAACACCTATATTTGCAGTATGTGTATTCACAAGTGTAATAGGACGTCTTTCAACACCCTACACAATATTCCACAGTCCTTTTGCAACCAATACATGTCGCATCATATAAGCCCATAACGGGTAGTTGGTACCATCCAACTTATCCTCAACAGCCAACATACAGAATACATCGCTGCTTTCAGCCATGGCCGGTGACTAAAATACCTTGATGCAAAAAATTGATTGTATCTCAAAAAGTTGAACAGAACTGCTCAGATGAATTCTGCTAAACCTGTAGCAGACTTCGAGATGCTTATAGTGACGAGCGAAAACTGGTATATACCTTTGGCACAAAAAGATGAAATAGCATGCACAAGCACTACAATAGTGTGTTTGGAGGCCAAAACGAGGTCAGATCGCGATTTCAACACCATATAGCAAAGCTATTTTAATCTCTGAAACACGTTGAGTATGCTCACCAAAATTCATGCGATTCTAAGACTACAATTGGAGGACACCCTAGATGAAGCGACAACCTGCTCTGGTACCAATTGTTGGAGTTAGACGTCTGCGGAAGCACACAAACAACACAAGGAAGAAGAAGAAGCTTGGAGCACAACACACAATACTGAATGTAGTACTAGAGAATGTACAAAGATAAGTAGCCCATTAGGGCAATAGGCGTATATACAAGCCAAGGGAAAAAAACCTCCTAAAGAGGGAAAAAAGTGACGCAATGATCTTAGTGTCTTCACACACATCACTACCTAAATATATCAACAATTGTCTGGATTGAAGCATGTACTGTGTGCTCGATATGATGAGATACATGTCTACTTACTAGCACATGGATTTGAGAATAGTCCAACAAAGATCACCTTGTATGTTAAGCATGCAGATGATGTACATTTGATCATTGATTGTACATATTGATGATAAGTTGATCAGTTTTCCTTATGGGAAGCATACCATTGAATTTAAGGCTGATTTGCATGCTTATTTTGAGATGTCAACTTTGGGGCCTTTGCATTATTATATGGGCATTCAAGTTATGCAAGTTGATGGGGAATAACAATGTATCCAACATCCCAAGATGCCTGGTCTAGTGGTTGGGTCCCTCGCCTCTTGAGGCGGGGGCGAGGGTTCAACCCCCCAGCGCTGCGGGATATGTAAACCGCCTTCGGGCGTTGAAACCAGCCTTCGGGCGTTAACTCCGCTGTGCCTTCGTGCCGTCTACCTCGTTGTATGTGCCTTCAGGCCGTCTACCTCGTCTGCCCCTGTTCTTGTGGGATAAGGGGGGTCCCATGGGTACTATGCCCTTCCTTGTACAGTTGTTCATTTCAAAAGTTAAAGTCAGGGGGAGTAGGCCTCGGCCGAACCTCCATTTAAAAAAAAAAAACAATGTATCCAACAAAATACATTAACAAATTATTGCAAGATTTTGTCCTTGAAGATTGCAAAATAATTGCCACTCCCATGGAAACATTGACACTTGATTTACTTATGCATTACTTAGCCTAATATTCAATTTGTTGTCTCAACTTTATGCATAGCCTAAGTGTCAAGCATTGGTAGGTGATTAAGTGCATCTTTAATGAAACTTGTGTGTCCACGAGTGGTTTTTGCTTCATGCTTTGTAGCTCATGCATATCTTGGTTGAGCAAGAAGTAGCCTATTGTAGACACTTCTAGTTGTGAGGTTGTGGAGAAATTGCATAGTTATTGTTGAGTGTTTGTGGCTCACATGCCTTTTGGTTGAATTGGGTGTTGGTAATCCTTCTACCATGACCATCTTTATTGATAGTCAAAGTGCATTGGAAATTGGGAGGAACCATGTGTTCATTTTTGCACAATCCATATTGAGGTGCACTATCATTTATGTCAGGGAGAGACTCTCTACAAGAGAAATCAATTTGGGTAATGTTCCCATATTGGATAATGTTATGGAACTTTTCACAAAGGCTCTGCCTACAGAGAAGTTTGAAGCTTTTCACAAAGCTTTGGACTTACTTCTTACACATAAGTCCCATCCCCTTGTTCACCACATCATTCTAGGGGCATTTGTTAATATATTTTGCTAGTGATGTGTTTGAACACACTTAGGACTATGGACAAACATTTTCCCACTCCAAGGTTCTTCTTCTTCCTTGTGTTTTTGCATGCTTTTGTAGTCCTCAAACTTCATGATGCCTAGTTGTTGGAGTTGAAGAACTCTAGAAGCACACAAACAACACAGGAAGAAGAAGATTAGAGAAAAACACAACATTTATATTATTGAGTGAGTGTACAAAGATAAGTGATTTGTTATGGTCCTAAGTGTGTTCACATGTCACTATCAAAATATATCAACAAATTCCCCCCCTTGGAGTGATACAATGAACAAGGAGCTAGCACTCATGTATAGGGAAGTTCCAAGCTATGTAGAATGAAATCAATCCACAAAAGGAAGTAAGCCCAAAACTTTGCAAAAAGCTTCAAATTTCTTCCTAGGCAAAGCCTTTGTGAAAAGGTTTGGAAGATTATCCTATGTGGGTACATAAGCCAAATTGATCTCTCCAGCATAGAGTCTCTCCCAAACATAGTGATAATGCACCTCAATGTGCTTTGTGCAAGCATGAAACAGATGGTTCCTTGCAACTTCCAATGCACTCCCACTTTCAGTAAAGATGGTGGTGGCAAAAGGTTGATCAACATCCAAATTAGCCAAAAGGCAGCTAAGCCACACACAATAGATAGTAGTTGTGAAAGTTGCCCTATAATCAGTCTCACAACTAGAAGAGGCCATAGTAGGCTTCTTCTTTGTCAACTAGGATATGCATGAGCTACCAAGCATGTAAATCTGGAGATAATGAGCCCCCTTGGGATAAAACAATCAGAGTAGTTGGTGTCATAAAGGGGAAGGTGCATAAGTTTGGTGGATCAAGTCTATCTATATAAAGATGTGCTTTCGTTCTATGCACACATGGTACTTAAGTCCTTAGATGTCCAGGTGATTTGACAAGATATGCATGACTAACATTAATTTCAAATTTTGTATGCTTTATACACAAAACAAAAGCACAAACCTCATTGTAGGTTTGTTCAATTATGAGAATGGGGTTTACCAAAAACATGTATTCAAGAGCTACTTCTAGGTATTTTTCTCGATGGAGTGAAACCTTCATTGCTTGATACATGAATTATAGGTGGTAGTAATACCATCCAATTGGGTGGAAGAATATATTGGGTTTATTCTAATAACCTATATCAATCAGTTGGAGGGTAGTCTAAATATGCATTATATGAATCACTATGTTTACATTTCCCCAATACATCATTGTTTCTCATCGCAACTACAAAAGAATCTATTTAAAGCAATAGACAAACGCCATCTTATAAAAGAAAGATTCCAATTCATCATTTGTTCATTGCTTCACTTCAGACGTTATCAATGTCACTATCACTTCTTTGCTTCAACCATCAGATAGTTTACACAAAAGACATAAAAAAAAATCAATCAGTACAATTAATATATAATAGAATACACACATTTTTAAATTTCTTTTAAGTTCCCTTTTCTCTTCTTATCACTTACTTAACCTAATTTAACTCTTTATTTCTATTTTCTACCCCTTATCTAAGTTGTTTCTTTATTTTTCCCTTTTCCTATTTCCTATTCAATCTTATCTAAATCTATCTTTATTCTATTATTATATCTTATTATCTTTGTATAAACCATTTCTTTTATTATACTCTTTTCCAATTTCCTTTTATTACTTTAGTATTATCTATTGTCTTTCCCTCTCTCTTTCTCATCTTTCTCTCTCTCGTCTACTCTCTCTGTCTCTCATCTACTCTTTCTCTCTTTTTTATCTCTCTCTCATATAATCTCTCTCTCTCTCTCTCTCTCTCTCTCTCTCTCTCTCTCTCTCTTCCATCTCTATGCACTCTGTGTACAATAGAGATAGTGGGAGAAAAAGGGGAGGGGGGAGAATAGAATTCTCTCTCTCTCTCTCTCTCTCTCTCTCTCTCTCTCTCTCTCTCTCCTGCTCTCGCTCTCTCTGTTGCGTATGCAGAAGTCATGAGGGAGAGGGAGAGATGACCTTCTCTCTGTGTGTCTCTCTCTCTCCGTTTCATGTACCTGCAGAAAAACATGAAAAAAAAATCTCACTCACACACATATATACATGCATAGACATACGTACACGCTAACAACACACACAATTTAACACAACTTAACACACAAACACATGCATGCACATGCGATTCACACATCACTCACACGTCTCAACTCATCCATCACAATAAAAACAAAAATAAACAAAATAAAAATAAATACATGCATAATGTATGATCTGTCTATGTGTATCTATTAGTTAACTACTTAGTGTGTGTCGTGTGGCTTATGTGTAAGTGTGCATGAAAAAGGGTATGTGTATGTGTTACATAAGGAGGAAAGATGAGTGCCTGTATTTTTTTATGTATTTGAACTTATGGGTGCATGCATCCTTTCCTTCTATGTCATTCTCCGTGTAGGTAAGAGAGAGAAAGTTGAGAGAGAGAAAAAGATGAAGGGAGGGAGAGAAGAATGCATAGGGATGTGTCTTTCCCTTTTCTAGCTGTTGCGTGAGGGAGAGAGATCTTTCCTGTAGTTACCCTAGTAATTTGTAGAGAGAGAGAGAAAGAGAGTGGGGAATCTGCCTTGAGTGCCATCGCTTCCAGAGACCGCATGGGAAGAGACAGAGAGGATTAGAGAGAGAATGATAAGGTGCCCTATGTCGATGGACACTAGAAAAGTTGTGTGAGGGAGAACGAGTTAAAACGGAGCCATCTCTGTGTAAATGGTTCGAAGAGTAAATAGGGAGAGTTTGTGTTTGATATGCACTACATAGAGAAAAATAAATTGCAAGATCTATAGATAAGGAGAGGGTACCATCAGGTAGAGAGAAGATGAACCGTGCGAATAGGACAGAAGAGAGAGTGAGGTGTCTCGTGTCGGAGAGAGAGAGAGAGAGAGAGAGAGGGGGAGGGAGAGAGAGAAGGTATGAAAGAAGAACGAAAGAGAAACTTGAAAAATACATGTTTCTTGCACGGGGAGAGATGTTTTGCTTCAAGAAAAACACAAAGAATCATGTTGTACTCCACTTTAGAAATTGTTCTTTTCGTATTTCACATAAACAATAGATTATCCTATTGCGTTTCCTTTTTGTATCTCTTGATCGAGGAGTGTATGGAGGTGAGATGTCATAGATGAAGGCATAGGAAGAAGTGTTGTAGAGAGAGAGGGTGAGAGCGAAGAAGATAGAGAGAGACAAAGAGGGAGAGAGTAAAAAATTTCAGTTGTGTCACACTTTGCATTCGACAGAGATGAAGGAATAGAGAGAGAGAGAGATGGAGGAAAAATTTGATCCCTTCTCATAGCTACACATGCTTGAAAGCGAAGGAAGAATGAGTGAGATGGGAGAGAGAGAGAGAGAGGAGAGAGAGAATGAGGAAGATGAGGGGATAGTCCACGTCCCATTGTTATATTGGTTGAGTCTTTGGTCTTTTGAGGTGGAGGTCCAGAGTTCAATCTCTAGGTTGGACATGTAATGGCTTTGGCCAGTCTAAACCAGTTGAAACCAGTTCTAATGTTGTTTAACCCTTGCTTTGTGGGATATAGGGGGGTCCCCCAGGTACTATGCCCATTCACTTGTATAGTTGTTCTTTTAAAGTTAAAGCTTGCAGGAGTAGAAACTTGCCAAATCTTCAAAAAAAAAAGGATGAGGGAATAGGTTGTTGTGTGTAAAACAATAGAAAAAGAGAGATTATGAATCGTTAATCAACTACCTATTCATGATTTGTAAAAATGGTTAGATGTAGAAAAGGGTTGTGAGAAGATAGAGAGAGAGAGAGACAAAGAAAGGAGAGAGAGAGAGACACAACCACACACAAAGAGATAAAAAGACATAGAGAGAGAAAGAAAGAGAGAGAGAGGAGGGAAAGAGAAAGAAAGAGAGAGAGAGGAGGGAGAGAGAAAGAAAGAGAGACAGGGTTAGCACGAGATAAAGGGAGAGAAAAAGGATAAAGAAAGAATTTATAAGGTAGAAATCGAATAGAGATGGAGAGATTTAATGAAACTGAGTAGGAAAAGAAATAGGATTAAAAAGAAGAAAGTAAAAATTATAAAAAGATAATTAGAATAAAATAATAAAAAAAAAAAAAAGCAAAAAAATTTAAAAGAATATAACTATAATTTTATTTTATTTATACTAATAGTTTTTTCTTAATGTGATTCGATATGGAGATAACTTGGTGATTGAAGTAAAGAAGTGAAAGTGACATTGATTGCATCTCAAGTAAAGCAGCTATCTAGTGATTGAAGTAAAGAAGTGAAAGTGATATTGGTGCATCTAAAGTAAAGTAGTGGGCCATGGCATTCTTCTATTCTTTCAAATGGATTCGTTTGTAGTTGCTATGAGTAATAATGATGTATTGGGGAAACATAAACATAATGATTCATGTATTAATGCATCTTCAGAATATGCTCCACCTTAGTGGTGTATATTATTAGAACAAACCCAATGTATCCCTCCACTCAACTGGATGGTATTACTACCATGTGTAATTGATATATCAAGCAGTGATAGTTCCAGTCTACCCCGAAAGATACTTAGAACTAACTCTTAAATACATGTGTTTATAAACCCTATTCTCTTAATTAAATAATCCTATAATAGGGTTTCTTTTTCAAAATTAATCTTTGAACTAATTCGATGGTGATGCACCATAGCATGCTCTCCTTCTTGAGAGCTTCATGATGATATCCTCGGAGTAGAAAATGGAGCTCCAAGTAGCACACACAGTACTCTGCAGAGAAGCTGCAAAATCCGTAGAAAAACACAGTTCACAGGGAGCACATACACAGACGTCTTGGCTGTTACAAATGCGGTCGAACTTATAGTCTATAGCTCACCAGATCACTATATGTTTTATTAAAGAACATATACAAAGTCCAGTGGCCATTTGGCCTTCCACATGGACACTAACTGTAACAATCTCCCACTAAAGGCCAATATGGCCAAAGTAACTATGGGAGAAAAATGAATAATTATAAAAAATACTTGAGTCTAAGTATACAAACTATACCTCCCACCTGATGGCCATGCTATATAGTGTACAAGTGACTATGTAAGATCATGAATCAAGTAGACCCCATCAAGTAACAACAATGTCGAAAGCTATCCTGTGGTAGAGCTTTAGTCAAAGCATTTGTAGCATTATCTTGGGTATGAACCTTCTCAAGAATAATGTGCTCAGTGGCTAAGCAATCTCTAATGAAGTGATAGCTCACCTCAATGTGCTTGGTCTTTGCATGATAGACCAAATTCTTAGCCAAAGCAATTGCACTCTGACGATCACTAAGCAAACGAGGTACATGATGAGGTACACCCATATCACAAGCAAGAAGAGAAAGCCACAATGCTTCCTTACATGTCTCACTTGGTGCAACATACTCTGTTTCTATGGTGGAAACAACTTTACATTCTTGAAGATGAGATCTCCAAGAGATAGCAACTCCAACAAAATGAAAAATCTACCTTGATATAGACTTATGATTCCACACAACCAACATAGCCAAAATCTCTATAACCAATAATGGATGCTTTCCCTCTACCTAAGCATAGACACTTGTCCTTAGTGCCACTCAGATATCTCAAAATCTTCTAGACTACTTCCCAATGTTTCTTGCAAGGATTAGACATATATGTGCTCACAAATCCCACTGCGAATGCAATGTTTGGTCTCGTAGCTACCATAACATACATGAGACTACCAAGAACAGACTGATAAGGAACTTTGGTCATGAATTCCTTTTCCTCATCCGATTTGGGGCAATCATCCTTGCTCAATTTCACATATGTGGGTAAAGGTGTACTCAATGCCTTTCCACCCTGCATATTGAACCTATGAAGTACTTTGGATAAGTACTCACTTTGAGACAAGTAAATGCATCTTTGACTCCTATCATAAGTAATGCGCATGCCAAGAATATGTTTGGCATCCCCCAAGTCATTCATATCGAATGTCTGACTCAACTCCTTCTTGAGCTTACAAACTAGACTTTCTTTGCCAAGAACTACATAACCCTCTGGTTGTTCCATATAGATCTCATCTCTAAGATCTTCATGCAAGAAATTAGTTTTCACATCCATTTGGACTAGCTCTAAGTCCTCCATTGCAATGAAAATCAAGAAACATGCATAGGGTAGTCATCTTGACCATTGAAGAGAAGATTTCCTTGAAATCAACACCATGTTGTTGCATAAAACCCTTTGCAACAAGTTGTGCTTTATACTTTAGAGAAGCACTATCTAATGTGAATTTAAGCTTATATACCCATTTACATGGTAAAGCTTTCCTGCCCTGTAGAAAAGGTACTGAATCCCAAGTACCATTCTCATGAAAAAAATCCAAATCAATCTTCATGGCATGCTCCCACTTGACATGATCTGTTGTTTGCATAGCCTCTTTGTAGCAAGAAGGCTCACCAACATCTATTAGCATAACAAAATCCAAACTTGGAACATATCTATCAGGAGGATGGGAGACACGTGTAGAGCTTCTCAATGATTGCTGAACATGAACATTTGTAGACTGATCTGATCAGACGATCTCTTGAACATCCCTATGTGCAACTTTTTAATGCATGCTAACTAGAGGACTAGTATCCTCAAAAACCACTCTTCTCACTTCAACCTCCTTAATGATCTATTTATGCATCTTAGACTCATTGAAAATGACATCACTACTTCTGATCACTGATCGTGTTTAAGGATCCATGTCCTTCTCGACCATATCCAAGAAAAATGCATTTCTTTGACTTATGGCCCAACTTTTATCTAAGATTCTTGGGTATATGAACATATGCTTCACGCCCAAAAACTCAAAGATGATCATAACATGGTGGCTTCCCTGACCATAACTCTTGTGCCACTTTCAAACCTTTGGTAGTGCTAGGTGAAATGTTAATCACATGAACTGCAGTCAATACTACTTATGTCGAAAAGCCTTGTGGAAGGTTGGCATGATGCAGCATAGAAACTACTCTATTCTAAATAGTTCTATTCATCCTTTCAGCTACACCATTTTGTACTAGGGTATAAGGAGCTTTAAACTCTCTACGAATTCCTCTAGAATGATAGAAAAGGTTGAATTCATGTCAAGCATACTAACCCCCATTATCTGAACGTAAAGCCTTAAGCTTAGTTCCTCTTTCAGCCTCGAAGCAAGCCATTTTCTAAAAGTAGGGAATACCTCATCCTTTGCTTTGATAGGATATACCGAGACTTTTCTAGTAGCATCATCTATGAAAGTGACAAAATAAAGAGAACCACTTGATGACCTTATGGGCATAGGACCACACACATCTGTATGAATGAGATCTAAAGGTTGAATTGAAGAGTCAATGTGCATCTTGTGCACATTGCTAGTTTGCTTTCAATATTGACAATGCTCACAAAATGATAAATAAGAGAAAGATAACACAGGCAAGTAGCCAAAATCAGAAAGATTTTCTATTCCACTACGTGATAGCGGCCATGCCAAATACAACCCATAGACTGTTAAGTAACAACTAACAAGTGTTCTTTCTGTGATACAAATAAAGGATAAAGTGAACCAATTTTTCTTCCTTTTGCAATAACCATATTGCCCTTTATATGTGAAAGGATTGAGCATAGAAGACCACCTTGTAACCGAGGTCATCGAGTTGATCAACTAACATCAAACTACATGATAACTGAGGTACGTGGCATACATTATGGATAGTAAATTTTGAACCATCAATGAATTGTACAATCACATCTCCAATCCCGAGAACGTCACACTGATAAGAGTCACCAAGTCTCACGGTACCAAGAGACTTTGTTGCATAATTAGAGAACGATTCTTTGTGTAGTGTCACATGAAAAGAAGCACGAGAATCTAGCAACCATGCGTCGAAAAGAGAATCAGCCATAAGAGCCTCAGTTGGCACAATGCTATCAAGTATCAACACATCAACATCATCAAAAATAGCATTAATTTCTTCAATCTTAATAGTCAAAGTAGATGGTGAAGGTAGCTGTTTAACATGCCCATCAACATTCTGTCATTTACCTTTAGCATTCTTTAATGCATAATATTTTTTCTTCATGTGTCCTTTCTTATGACAATAATGGCATTTGATATCCCTCTTCCGTGATTTACTTCTACTCTTATTCCATTGACCATTCTTTTCCTTGTTCTTGCTCCTACCATGTTGTTGATTCTTTCCTTGGTAAGAATCATGAACATTATATGCATCTCCACTGTTAGTGCCAACCATACATTTTTTATGAATCTCCTCACTTAAGAGTGCTCCACATATGTCATCATAGACCAGTTTACCACCAAGTGCATTATTGCTAATAGGTGTGCAAAATATATCCCATGATGATGGGAAGATGCATAACAACAAGAGTGCTTTCATTTTATTATCCATATCCATGTTTTCAACCTGTAATTGGGGGAATATAGCATGAAACTCATTTAGATGAGCAACAACACTATATGTGTCCTTCACAGCCTCTATGCAGAGTACCATGTGTGGTGCTTGAAGCTCCATTTTCTACCCCGAGGATATCGTCATTGAGCTCTCAAGAAGGAGAGCACACTGTGGTGCAACACCATCGGATTACTTTCTAGTATCAGAGCATTTTGACGCAAACGTTTTGTTCCTTTTGTGCGAGCGAAGTGAGCACTTGCCCACCCACCCAAGGCTTACAACTAAGGTGGTGACCAAGGCATAGACCTTGGCATACCTTGTCATCCAAGTCATCGAAGTCATCGTTGGTGTCATTGGTTGTGCATGAGGGAGGACCTCAATGATCAAGGAAGATAGAGGTTCTCGGTACTTCCCGGGAGTTCACCCATCCCAGTACTATTCCTCACCAAGCTCATTTAATCGTGGCAATCTCTTGCCACTAAGCTACACTCTTGTGGTGCTTGAAGAAGGGGAAAGATTAAGGTTAACATTAACTTCAAAGTCTTGGGCCCTTGAAGCTTCATTCTCTGCTTTCAAAACCTATTCTTGAAGCATTTTCGGGGTGATTTTTGGAGCCATTTTGGAGTACTTTAGTGCATATTTCTCTCCACAGAGGTCCAAGAACATCAAGAAGAGTTCTTTGTACTTCTTTGACAATGAATGCTCACCTTTTTTACTGTGTTCTTATCCACACTTGTTAATCTATGTTGGAGTTAGATATCTGCAGAAGCACGCGAACAACACAAGGAAGAAAAAGAAGCTTGGAGCACGACACACAATGCTGAATGTATTACCGCTAGAATGTACAAAGATCAGTAGGCCATTAGGGCGATAGGCATATATACAAGCCGGGGGAACAAAACCTCCTAAAGAGGGAAAAAAGTGCCCCTACGGTCCTAGAGTGTTCACACACATCGCTACCTAAATATATCAACAAATCCCCCCTGGGAGTGATGCGGTGAACAAGGAGCTAGCACTCATGTATAAGGAAGTGCCAAGCTATGTGGAATCAATCCACAAAATGAAGTAAGCCCAAAGCTTTGCGGAAAGCTTCAAACTTCTCCCTAGGCAGAGCCTTCGTGAAAAGATCTACAATGTTCTCTTGCGTGGGCACATATGCCAAGCTGATCTCCCGAGCAGAGAACCATTCCATGACATAGTGATAATGCACCTCAATGTGCTTAGTGCGAGCATGGAACACAGGGTTCCTCGCAACTGCCAATCACTCTGACTGTCCGTGAAGATGATGGCGGCAGAAAAATGACCACACCCAAATCATCCATAAGGCGTCTTAGCCACACACACTCAACAATCGTTGTGAAAGCTTCCCTATACTCAGCCTCACAACTGGAAGTGGCCATAGTAGGTTGCTTCTTGCTCAACCAAGATATACATGAGCTACCAAGCATCAAGCAAAAACCACTGGTGGACACATGTGTCATAACAACTAGCCCAATCACTCAGAAAAAGCATGCAAATCTGGCAGTAGTGATCCCCCCATGGGATAAAACAATCCAAGTATCTGGGTACCACTCAAGTAGCAAAAGATGCGCTTAACCGCCTCCCAATGCTTGACACCTAGACAATGCATAAAACTGCTCATCTGTGAGACAGCAAACTGAATATCTCGCCAAGTAATGCATAAGTAAATCAAGCATCCAACAGGATTACAGTCTTCAACACCAAAATGTTGCACTAATGTGTCAATATATTTCGTTTGACACAAAGCCATTCCACCATCAACTTGCATAAACTGAATGCCCAAATAGTGATGCAAATGCCCCAAATCAGACATCTCAAATGAGGCATGCAAATCAACCTTAAAATCAACAATATGTGTGTCATGAGGACCAATGAGCAACATGTCCTCACCATATAGCACAATGATCAGAAGCACATCATTAGCATGCCTAAGATATAAGGTTCTTTCATTTGGACTATTCTCAAAACCATATGCAATCAGATAGGCATGTATCTTTTCATACCAAGCAGGTGGCACTTGCTTTAAACCATATAATGCCTTCTTTAACCTGCACACCTGGTTTTCATGCCCTTTCTGCACAAAGCCACGGGACTGAAAAACATATACTTCTTCATGCAATTCACCATTCAGAAATGTTGTTTTAATGTCCAATTGATGTACATTCCAACCATGATGAGTTGCAAGTACACAAATGCTATGAACAGTAGTCATTCGGCAAGTAGGAGGAAAGGTTTCATTAAAATCAATGCCTCTTTGCTGCACATAACCCTTTGCAAAAAGCCTAGCCTTATACCTATCAACTATTCCATTAGGTTTGTGCTTTAGCTTCTATACCCACTTAGTGCCAATGGCATTCTTGCTAGGAGGCAAGTCACATAAAGACCAGGTACAATTTTTCATGATAGCATCATATTCAGATTGCATTGTAGCCATCCAATTTTCAAAATTTTGTGCTTCATCAAATGAAACAGATTCAGTCTCATCACAGAGACTAGAGGCATCCATAGCATAGCAATATGATGCAAAAGAGGCACTTCGAGAGCCTGCCTGAGTACGATATGACAGAGCTGCATCTAATTTGTTGTTACGCAAGGTCTACACCAGCCATTTTGGCATAGTTTTTGCCTGCTCAATATCAGCTCTCTCATCAACAAGTGTATCATTGTAAATCTACATCAGAAATGGAATGATCTGCATCATCACATGAAACCTACAAAGGTTGAGAAGTTGCCTCATTAGGACCAGCACTAGACCATCCACCTGTAAAAAGAGGCAACAAAGTATCATACATGTCTTTGGAGCTAACAAATGTCCCTCAGTACATGAAAGCAATGGCTAAATAGCATCTCCCACAGAAAAAACATCACGACTAACCAGAATGTGTTTAGTATGTGGATGATACAAATGATAGCCTTTACTTTCATATTGTACCCAACAAAAATACATTTTTTTTCTTTATCATCCAATTTTTTGTGATGTTGTTCAGGCACTAATGCATATTCCAGACAACCAAAAACACGAAGATGAGCAACAGATGGCTTGCGACCATGCCAATCCTCATATGGAGTGATAGATTGTAGTGCTTTAGTGGTACACATGTTCAGTACATATGCTGCACACATAACAACCTCAAGACAAAAACTATGTGGTAAAGCCTGACTCTTGACCATACACCTTGCCATCTCCATGAGTGACCTATTCTTTCATTTAGCAACTCCATTCTGTTGAGGTGTATACTGCACTGTACACTGATGTTTTATCCCACATTCAGCTAGAAATGCATTAAAGTCAAAAGACATATATTCCTCCCCTCGATCAGAACGATTGCCATTTTACATGCTAACAGATTTTCAACCAAAACTAGAAATTGTTTGAAACACATAAATACTTTGGACTTTGCCTTCAATGGATATACCCATGCATGCCTGGAAAAACCATAGGTGAAAGTCACAAAGTAAAGATAGTTCCCAAAAGAAGGTGTTTGCATAGGACCACAGATATCACTATGTACAAGCTGCAATTTTTTAGTAGCCCGAATTGAACCATCTTTTGGAAAGGAGGAACGTTGCATTTTGCCCAAAATACAACCTTCATAAACATGTTTTCCAGGTGCCTCAAGTTTGGGCAAAGAGGACACCATTTCAGATTTCTGCAAGCATAGTAAACTAGCAAAATTCAGATGACCAAAGCATGCATGCCAAAGCTTTGCATCTGACATAGCCTGAGAATCATGTGCTGCACATGCCAAATCATTTACAGATCTTTCATAGTCTATGAGCTTATACTGCCCACGACATAAAATGCCAGAAGTAATAATGATGTCTCCATTTGAGAGATCATGAACTGTACATCTGTCATCAACAAATTTCACAACCAAGCCAATCTTGGCTAATGCAAAAACTGATGACATATTTTTCTTGATCCCTGGCACAAATAGAGCATCTAACAAAGTGAAAGAACTACCATCAGTAGTAGTCAAAATGATCTTACCAACTCTCATAACAAGATAGGAGGAGTTGTTGGTGCATGTAATAGTATTCCCTGTAGGGGCAGCAACATCACGGCTAACCAGAATGCATTTAGTCTGTGGATGATACAGGCGATAGCCTTTACTTTCAGAACTGTATACACCTCAACAGAATGGAGTTGCTTTACAAAAATACAAATATATTCCCCCCCTCGATCAGAACGGAGGGTGCCCATTTTACATGCTGACAGATTTTCAGCCAAAACCAAAAACTGTTTGAAGCACATGAACACTTCGGACTTTGCTTTGAGTGGATATACCCATGCATGCCTGGAAAAATCATCAATGAAAGTCACGAAGTAAAGGTAATTTCCAAAAGAGGGTGTCTGCATAGGACCACAGACATCACTATGTACAAGCTGCAATTTCTGCGTAGCCCGAACTGGACCATCTTTTGGAAAGGAAGAACGCTGCATTTTGCCCAAAATATAGCCTTCACAAACATGTTTTCCAAGTGCCTCAAGTTTGGGCAAAGAGGACACCATTTCAGATTTCTGCAGGCGTAGCAAACTAGCAAAATTCAGATGACCAAAGCGTGCATGCCAAAGCTTTGCATCTGACATAGCCTGAGAATCTTGAACTGCACATGCCGAATCATTCACAGATCTTTCATAGTCTATGAGCTTATACAGCCCACGACATAAAATGCCAGAAGCAATAATCACATTGCCATTTGAGAGATCATGAACTGTACACCTGTCATCAACAAATTTCACAACCAAGCCAATCTTGGCTAATGCAGAAACTGATAACAGATTTTTTTTTATCCCTGGAACAAATAAAGCATCTGACAAAGTGAAAGAACTACCATCAGCAGTAGTCAAAATGATCTTACCAACTCCCATAACAGGATAAGAGGAGTTGTTGGCACAACGGAAGATTGTTGAATTCTCTCCCAGAATTTGACACTTGGTCATCCTTCTTTGAGCCTTAGTGGTGCTTGGACTCTTCTAGCTCCATTATCATTCTATTCAATTCTCTACCATCATGGCATCAGAGGTCTCATACACATCTAGTGGATCAAGGTCTATTGCCACTATTTCGAGGAGGAGCTATAACTTGAAGGGAAAAGACCATTTTGAGATCTGAAAATTTGATGACACAAAATTTGCTCTATGGAAGAGTTAGATTAAAGATGTCTGATTCAGAGGAGGCAATGGAATCCAGTAAATGGAATCTCAAAGAAGCCTGCTAACATGGATGAAGATGATTGGGATGAGTTAGATAAAATGGTCAGGTCTACCATTCAATTGCACCTGGTAGATAATATTTACTTTACAGTATTAGACTGTGAAAGCACAAAGGAGCTTTGAAAGAAGTTATGCTTTCAAAGAAGTCATGCAATACACATGCCCTTCCACAAAAAAACACAGTGCAAAGGGAGCACAGACACTGAGGTTTTGGGTGTTACAAATGTGATCAAACTTACAGTCTCTAGTTGAGCATGCCATTATATGTTTTATTAAAGAAAATATACAAAAGTTTACAGTGGCCATTTGGCCTTTCACATGGACACTAACGGTAACAATGTTCGCCCTGCACATTTCAAAATTAATGTTCATCGTGCATATCTTGTCAAGTCACCTAGCAACTTAAGCACTTAAGCACCATGTGTGTGTCACATAGAAGCATGTCTCTATATGGCCGGACCTAATTGACCCATTGTTGCACCTTCCCCTTTATGGAAATGGGTATCACTCAAGCAACAAAAGATGCACTTAACTGCCTACCAATGGTTGATGCCTTGGCAATGCATAGTCCTGCTCATATGAGAGACAACAAATTCAATATCAGGTTGGGTTAAGCATAAGTAAATTAAGCATTCAAGAGTCTACTGATAGAGAACAACATGAAACTCATCTCCAACATCATGAACTCTCAATTGTAAAATTGTTTCTATGGGATTGGCAATAGGTTTGGAGTCTTCAAGGCCAACATGTTGGAATAATATATGAATTTAATTTGTTTGGCACAAAGCTATCCCCCATCAAGTTGCATAAACTAAATGCATAATGATGCAAATGCCCCAAATTTGACATCTCAAAAGAGGCATGCAAGTCAACCTTAAATTTAGGAATATACTTATCATTAGGACCAATGAGTAGCATGTCATCAACATATACACCAATGATTAGAAGTACATAACATATAAGGCACTCTCATGTGGATTGTTCTCAAATCCATGTGCTAACACATAAGCATGTATCTTTTCATACCAAGCACATGGTGCATTCTTCAATCCATACAATGCCTTCTTCAACCTACACACCTTGTTTTCATGCTCTTTCTAGACAAAACCATAGGGTTCAAATGCATACAATTCTTCATCTAAATCACCATTAAAAAATGCAGTTTTAATGTCCAAATAATGTACATTCCAACCATGATGAGATCCAAGCATGCAAGTGCTATGAATGGTATTCATTCCACAGGTGGGAGGAAAGGTCTCATCAAAATTAATGCTTCAATGCCTTTATCTTGAACATAACCTTTTGCAACAAGCCAAGCTTTATACATATCAACTGTTCCATTAGGCTTACATCATTTCAGCTTGCATACCCATTTAGTTCCAATGGCCTTTTTGCCTCAAAGCAAACCACATAAAGTCCAAGTACCATTCTTCATAATAACATCATATGTTGATTGCATAGCGACCATCCAATTTTTTGAATCTTCTACTTCATCAAAAGAAACATGCTCATTCTCACAACAAAGACTAGAGACAAACTCTACATAACAATATGATGTAAAAGAAGCATCATCAGATCCTAAACCAATATAATATGAAAATGGTGCATCCAACTTGCTATCTCTCAAACTATGCACCAACCATTTAGGCATAGTTTTTGCCTCATCTATATCAACTCCTTCATCAATAAGTGCATCATGTGAATCTAAGAAAGAAATAGAATGATCCTCATTATCATTTGAAACATGTAAAGGTTGAGAATTTGCCTCACTAAGAGCAGCATTTGACTATCCATCTATAAAAGAGGAAGCAAATTGTCATACACATACTTTGAATTGAATGATGTCTCCTTCGTACATGAAAGTAAGGGCTGAATTGCATCTTCCAAAAAAACAACATCATGAGTAACTAGAATGTGTTCAGTTTGTGGATGATATAGATTATAGTTTTTTTTTTCAAAATTATACCAAACAAAAGTACATTTCTCTTCTTTACCATCAATTTTATGAATTGTTGTTCAAGCATTTAATGCATATGCCAAACGACCAAAAACACACAAATGAACAATAGATGGCTTGCGACCATGCCAAGCCTCATATGGAATGATAGACTACAATGCTTTTGTAGGACACTTGTTAAGTACATATGTTGCACACATAACAACCTCAAGCTAGAACTTATGTAGTAAAGCCTTACTTTTGATCATACACATTGCGGTTTCCATTAGAGACGTGTTCTTCCTCTCATCAAATCGATTTTTTCAAGGTGTATATGGCACTATATATTGATTTTTTATCCCACGATCAACAAAAAATGCATTAAACTCATAAGACATATACTCCTCCCCTAAATTAGAATGATGGTTCTGACAGTGTCTTGTAGTGACTTTCTCCAAGGCTTACAACTAAGGTGAGGACCAAGGCATAATCCTTGGTATACCTTGTCATCTGAGTCACTAAAGTCAACCTTGAACCATTCATTGTGTGCAAGGAAGGACTTCAACAATCATGGAAGACAAAGTACTAATACTTCTTAGGAGGCCACCCATTCCAGTAGTGTTTCCCCAAGGCATGCTTAACGAACAGGTTTCCCTAATGCTAAGGCATGATTGCTTGGTGATTGTAGAGGTGAAGTTACTTGAGATTAACATTAGCTTGGAGCCTTCAAAGCATCTTTGTGGACATCAATTTTTTGAGATTTTCTTTGGGTATTGGGAAACCTAGAAGCTCATTTTGTAGTTTTGGGACAATTTAAGCTACATAGGAGGAAAGATTGGTCCAAAGATAAATTTTGGCATTAGGGGCACTCGAGAGTGTGTCTCTTTGGCACCATACATTCAGCTTTATCATTGAATTTTCAGCTCTTGAGTCTTCTTACAAGTTTCTTGGAAGCTTTCAGTTGTGGTGAAAGCACCCAATGCAAGTTTATGTAGGTTTTTGTTGGTTCTAAAGAATAAAGTTCACAAACTCTTGTAGGTATTGTTGGCTAGTGTTTGGGCTACAAATTCAGCCTTTCAATGCCATTTTATTGCATATATTAACCAAATACATACTATGTACACTTTTATGGATATTGTTTATGTACACTCATGTGTTCATCGATATAACAATTAATTTTTTGCATAAAGCCTTTGACGTTGATAAAGAGGGTTGTGATAAAGTTTTCTTTCACTAGGACATACTGAGATGTTGAGGTCTCTTCAATGATGCTGGTGGAAAATGCAAGAAAACTAAGAATTACAACCACCACATGCTAGAGAGATGACTCTCCTCCCAACCTTATGCCTGTATATATAGCTGCTCGAATCAACGAGGACCACAAATGTAACTAGAGTCCACAAGTGCATGTGCAATCTCCTCCACTCCTTTCATATCTTCCACTAGAGTCTTCTAGTGGTTGGAGTGATCTTGAACACTGCTTTAGTACCTTCCACTAGAGTCCACTAGTGGTTGTTGTACTCGCCACTCAAGTTAAGTCTCCCTGGACTCAAGTTAACTCACATTAACTTGAGTTAGAAGGCTCTAGAGCTCTTTGGGCAAAACTCTCTCCCCATGTACCCCATGGGGGTTGAGCCCAAGACCTCTTCCTTCACACTCTTGAGACTTAACCACTAGGCTAAATGGATCACTATGAGAGCACATAAACTTATGCTTGAGTCTATTCTTGAGATCTTTGGTCCTACACATGAGTGACCAAACGATGTTTGATTTTAGATCTGTGTGAGGCATCCAGATCCCTAGACCATAAACATGCTTTATTACATTATTCCCCCCTTGGGAAAAAATTTCGTCCTAAAAAATAAAGCTATATATAGTATCTGTAGGCAACCCCCGAGCCTCATGTTCTTAAACTGAAAGAACATGGTAATGTTTTAAAACTAGAAGAAAATGTCTCATCTTTGTGGTGGGATCCCTGCCCAAATAATTTGAAACACCGTCCGACTTTGCACTTTGATAAACTGGCTAAAGTACAAAGTAGTGAATGAATTATAAGGGTGGATCTAAAAACATTCCCAACCACTTCATTGTTTCTCAATGTGCAATCTAGGCACAAACATATGAAATGGATGGATTCTAATTACTAGTCCATTTCTACGCATGGCTGGAGCATGGACTTAGTAACTAAGACTTTGAGAACTCTTGATTCACTTGACTTTGAATTTGAAAACTTGAAGTTTGATTGGCCCAAACATCTAACTTGGATGTTTGTTCAATACTTAACTTGATTTCTTTACCCAACTTGAGGACTACTTTGTCCTAATGGGCGTGAAAATCCTATGTAAACTTTAGAAGAAAGTTTTTCCATTTACTTTGGATCAAACTTACTATATCTTGAACAAGTCAAATTCAAAATAAAAATTATCCAACTTAGGATACTTTTCTCAAAGACTTTAACTGAAAGTTCTTGGGAATTGTCAATCTTATGAGCAATTCCTAACTTCACTGTTCTAGAGTATACAAGGCTCTGTTGGAGATAGACGTCTTTGGAAGCATGTGAACAGCACAAGGAAGAAGAAGAAGCTTGGAGCACAAACACACAATACCGAATGTATTACTAGAGAATGTACAAAGATAAGTAGCCCATTAGGGCAATAGGCGTATATACAAGCCGGGGGAAAAAAACCTCCTAAAGAGGGAAAAAAGTGCCCCGGCAGTCCTAGTGTGTTCATGCACATCACTACCTATTTATATCAACAAATCCTCCCTGGGAGTGATGCGGTGAACAAGGAGCTGGCACTCATGTATAAGGAAGTGCCAAGCTATGTGGAAATCACTCCACAAAAGGAAGTAAGCCCAAAGCTTTGCGGAAAGCTTCAAACTTCTCCCTAGGCAGAGCCTTCATGAAAAGGTCTGC
The DNA here is from genome assembly GCA_020310875.1 of Ceratopteris richardii. Classification (NCBI taxonomy): domain Eukaryota; kingdom Viridiplantae; phylum Streptophyta; class Polypodiopsida; order Polypodiales; family Pteridaceae; genus Ceratopteris; species Ceratopteris richardii. Next base: position 129,409,096 of record CM035419.1, read on the forward strand.
AATGTTCTCCTGCGTGGGCACATATGCCAAGCTGATCTCCCCAACAGAGAACCTCTCCCTCACATAGTGATAATGCACCTCAATGTGCTTAGTGCGAGCATGGAACACAGGGTTCCTCGCAACTGCCAATGCGCTCTGACTGTCAGTGAACATGGTGGTGGCAGAAGACTGGCCAACACCCACATTAGCCATAAGGTGTCTGAGCCGCACACACTCAACAGTCGCTGTGAAAGCTGCCCTATACTCAGCCTCACAACTGGAAGTGGCCACAGTAGGCTGCTTCTTGCTCAACCAAGATATACATGAGCTACCAAGCATGAAGCAAAAACCACTGGTGGACACACGAGTGTCATAGCAACCAACCCAATCTGAGTCAGAAAAAGGATGCAAATCTAGCGGTAGTGATCCCCCCTTGGGATAAAACAACCCAAGTAGCCGAGTACCACTCACCTAGCGAAAGATGCGCTTGACCGCCTTCCAATGCGTGACTCCTGGGCAATGCATAAACCTGCTCATCTGTGAGACGGCAAACTGAATATCTAGCCGAGTAATGCATAAGTAAATCAAGCATCCAACAGCCTGCTGATAGAGAACAGCATCAAATGCATCTCCAGCATCATGAAGACTCAATCGTAAACCTGTCTCCATAGGAGGGGCAATAGGCTTACAGTCTTCAAGGCCAAAATGCTGCAATAATGTGTCAATATATTTCGTTTGACACAAAGCCATTCCACCATCAAGTTGCATAAACTGAATGCCCAAATAGTGATGCAAATGCCCCAAATCAGACATCTCAAATGAGGCATGCAAATCAGCCTTGAAATCAGCAATATGCTTCTCAATAGGACCAATGAGCAGCATGTCGTCAACATAGACAACAATGATCAAAAGCACATCATTAGCACGCTTAACATATAAGGTGCTTTCAGTTGGACTGTTCTCAAAACCATGTGCAACCAGATAGGCATGTATCTTCTCATACCAAGCACATGGTGCTTGCTTTAAACCATATGATGCCTTCTTGAACCTGCACACCTGGTTTTCATGCCCTTTCTGCACAAAGCCATGAGGCTAAAAAGCATACAATTCTTCATGCAAGTCACCATTCAGAAATGCTGTTTTAATGTCCAACTGATGTACATTCCAACCATGATGGGCTGCAAGTGCACAAATTCTTCGAACAGTAGTCATACGACACGCAGGTGCAAAGGTCTCATCAAAATCAATGCCTCTTTCCTGCACATAACCCTTTGCAACAAGCCTAGCCTTATACATGTCAACTATACCATCAGGTTTATGCTTCAGCTTGTATACCCACTTAGTGCCAATGGCCTTCTTGCCAGGAGACAAGTCACATAAAGACCATGTACCATTCTTCATTATAGCATCATATTCAGATTGCATAGCAGCCATCCAATTTTCTAAATTCTGTGTTTCATAAAAAAAAACAGGCTCATTCTCATCACAGAGACTAGACGCAGCCATAGCATAGCAATATGATGCAAAGGAGGCACTATGAGAGCCTGAACGAGTACGATATGACAAAGGTGCATCTAATTTGTTGTCACGCAAAGTCTGCACCAACCATTTTGGCATAGTTTTTGCCTGCTCAATATCAGCTCTCTCATCAACAAGTGCATCATGTAAATCTGCATCAGAAATGGAATGATCTGCATCATCATATGAAACCTACAAAGGCTGAGAAGTTGCCTCATTAGGACCAACACTAGACTGTCCACCTGTAAAAAGAGGCATCAAAGTATCATACATGTCTTTGGAGCTAACAAATGTCTCCTTAGTACATGAAAACAATGGTTCAATAACATCTTCCACAAAGACAACATCACGGCTAACCAGAATGCGTTTAATCTGTGGATGATACAGACGATAGCCTTTACTTTCAGAACTGTACCCAATAAAAATATATTTTACTACCTTATCATCCAATTTTCTGCGATGTTGTTCAGGCACTAGTGCATATGCCAAACAACCAAAAACACGTAGATAAGCAACAGATGGCTTGCGGTCATGCCAAGCCTCATATGGAGTGATAGACTGCAGTGCTTTAGTGGGACACCTGTTCAGTACATATGCTGCACACATGACAGTCTCAAGCCAGAAACTATGTGGCAAAGCTTGACCCTTGACCATGCACCTCGCCATCTCCATGAGTGACTTGTTCTTTCGTTCAGCAACTCCATTCTGTTGAGGTGTATACGGCACTGTACACTAGTGTTTTATCCCACGTCCAGCCAAAAATGCATTAAAATCAGAAGACATATATTCCCCCCTTCGATCAGAACGGAGGGTGCCCATTTTACATGCTGACAGATTTTTAGCCAAAACAAAAAACTGTTTAAAGCACATGAACACTTCGGACTTTGTTTTGAGTGGATATACCCATGCATGTCTGGAAAAATCATCAATGAAAGTCACTAAGAAAAGATAATTTCCAAAAGAAGGTGTCTGCATAGGACCACAAACATCACTATGTACAAGCTGCAATTTCTGAGTAGCCCGAACTGAACCATCTTTTGGAAAGGATGAACGCTGCATTTCGCCCAAAATACAGCCTTCACAAACATGTTTTCCAGGTGCCTCAAGTTTGGGCAACGAGGACACGATTTCAGATTTCTGCAGGCATAGCAAACTAGCAAAATTCAGATGACCAAAGCGTGCATGCCAAAGCTTTGCATCTGACATAGCCTGAGAATCATTTACTGCACATGCCAAATCATTTACAGATCTTTCATAGTCTATGAGCTTATACAGCCCACGACATAAGATGCCAGAAGCAATAATCACATCGCCATTTGAGAGATCATGAACTGTACACCTGTCATCAACAAATTTCACAACCAAGCCAATCTTGGCTAATGCAGAAACTGATAACAGATTCTTTTTGATCCCTGGCACAAATAAAGCATATGACAAAGTGAAAGAACTACCATCAGGAGTAGTCAAAATGATCTTACCAACTCCCATAACAGGATAAGAGGAGTTGTTGGCGCATGAGAGAGTATTCCCTGTAGGGGCAGGCTCGAGTGAAGAGAAGAAACTACGCTGTGAGGTAATATGTTTGGTCGCCCCACTGTCAAAATACCAAACATCTGAGTCTACTGCAGACATGCACTACTCATGAGAAGATGGGTCAAAACTGCAGACAATAGTAAATGCCCATTCTTCTTCCTGCACAAGATTTGCAGACTCTATTTTTGGTGTAGAGGCCTCTGCAACAACCATTCCAGCCTCTTTCTTCTTTGCCTCTTTAGCAGCCAGTTTTGGACAGTTCTTTATGATATGATCATTCCCTTTATAGTACTTACAAAACAATTTCAGCTTTTCTGATTTCTTCTCATCTTTATCTTCCTTCTTCGAATATGCAGAATTAGCAGATTTCTGCTTACTAGTTGAAGAGCTCCATTTTCCTTTGCCCTTCTGACTAGCCAGGAAAGCTTGATCTGCAACTCGCATAATGGACCTGTTTTGCCTGGACTGATCTTCCTGCAATAGAATAGAGACTAACTCCTCAAATGATAAGGCATTTGGATTGCCTTTCATCATCAATCGAAGAGTAGAAGCAAAACTCTGATATGAATCAGGAAGACCATTTAGAACGATTTGCACAAGTGAGCTATCTGGTATAACCTCATCAGCAAAAATCAACTGTTCCTTCAAGTCTTTGATCTTCATTAGGAATCTGTCCATAGAATCATCTTCATTCATGTGCTCACTCTCCAACTGTTTTCGGAGGTAAGCAACACGAGCCTCATTCCTAGCTTGGTACAATGTGGTAAGTGTATCCCAAGCATCCTTAGCTGTTCTGCAAGAGCGAATATGAGGAATAATGGCACGTTTGACAGACAAGGCTATCAATGCATGTGTCGGGGCATCTCTGCCATCCCAACGAATCTGCTCTGCAGTAGGTGCAATAGAAATAACAGCACGAACAGGAATGTGCACAATATCATCTTCGACACCATCTTCATCAGCTCCATTACCTGTATTCGCAGTACCTATTGTTACAGGTGTAACTAGACGTCTTTCAACACCCTGCACAATGTTCCACAATCCTTTTGCAACCAATACATGTCGCATCATATAAGCCCACAACGGGTAGTTGGTACCATCCAACTTATCCTCAACAACCAACATACGGAATACATCACTGCTTTCAACCATGGCCGGTGACTAAAATACCTTGATGTAGAAAATTGACTATATCTCAAAAAGTTGAACGCAACTGCCCAGACGAGTTCTGCTAAACCTATAGCAGTCTTGGAGACGCTTATACTGGCGAACAAAAACAAGTATATACCTTTGGCACAAAAAGACAAAATAGCCTGCACAAGCGCTACGATAGTGTGTTCGAACGCCGAAACGAGCTTAGAAAACACCCTGAGTATGCTCACCAAAATTCGTACGATTCTGAGACTACAAACGGAGGAGTGTCGACGGCGCCCTAGATGAAGTGACGACCTGCTCTGATACCAATTGTTGGAGATAGACATCTTCGGAAGCACACGAACAACACAAGAAAGAAGAAGAAGCTTGAAGCACAAACACACAATACCAAATGTATTACCGGAGAATGTACAAAGATAAGTAGCCCATTAGGGCAATAGGCATATATACAAGCCGGGGGAAAAAAACCTCCTAAAGAGGGAAAAAAGTGCCCCTGCGGTCCTAGTGTGTTCACACACATCACTACCTAAATATATCAACAGCCTCTAGGAAATCATTTATGCTATAACTTGAAGCAAACTCAAATGAATAAGTCAATCTTGGACTAAACATCTTTTGAAGATTGAATAAGTTCTTATACAAAACATCTATCTAGGATGTTTAATATAGTTATCTAGTTCCAATCGGCTAACCCTAGACTTTTGCAAATGGAATCAGATACCATATCTGAGTCAATTCCAAAAGATTTGGAAAGCAAAAGGAAATAAATAAAACTCTGTATAACTAATTCAAAATTCTAAAATATAAAATTTCTATGAGTCAAATACTTGATGATCCAAGACTTTTGTAGAGATTTGTTTCAATAAAAGTTTCATACTGTAAATCTAAACATCATCCAACCACAAGATACTAGTGTGGTATCCAACATCAGTGTGTTGACCCACTGAGGTTCTATTGATGAGTTTTTTACTCAAATAATGCTTCACTTGAGACTAAGATCATGCCTACATTCAATCTTTATGATTGTTTACTAGGAATGCAATTCTTGAGCACTGCTTTGAGTCAAAAGATTGAATTTACCAAGTTACACTAGGAACTTGATGCTTGACTTAGTCAGCCTATTCCTTAGTTGAAAGGATCTTTTCAATTTCAAAGTCTTTCTGTAGCAAGTATGTCTGATTAACAACAAATAATCTTGAAGTGTTTTATAATTCAAATAAGAACATGTCTTTATTTGAAACAGAAAGATCTTTAGACTTACCAACTTCATATGTTTTGCTTTCTTGATCTTGAAGTATCTTGAGATCATACTTTTATCCTCCTTGAATTTAAACTTCTCCTTGGAAGTTTTAATTCTCTTGAAGATTAAATCTAACTTCAAAATCCATTCTCACACTAAAAGATAAGTATCATTCCACTGTCCGATGTCCCATACCATCTTTCCTACATCAATCTGACTATAAAATCTGGGGATCGACTCATCCGCATTTCGTTCATGTCCGAGTGAAGCACGCACCACTCACTTGAAACACATTCAAATAAGAACATATCTTTATTTGAAACAGAAAGATCTTTAGAGTTACCAACTTCATATGTTTTGCTTTCTTGATCTTGAAGTATCTTGAGATCATACTTTTATCCTCCTTGAATTTAAACTTCTCCTTGGAAGTTTTAATTCTCTTGAAGATTAAATCTAACTTCAAAATCCATTCTCACACTAAAAGATAAGTATCATTCCACTGTCCGATGTCCCATACCATCTTTCCTACATCAATCTGACCATAAAATCTGGTGTCCCATACCACCCTATTTTATATTCACATTAATGTGTGGGTGATACTTATCCTAAAGTCTAAACAAATCTTGATAGAGAACCTTTTCACCTCAACTCTTTAAAAGAATTTAGAAGTTTCAGGCATTATGTCTAACTTGATATTCTAGGTTTTGATCCCTTCACATAATCGTTTCACGATCTTGTGCTTTTCTTTGGGAACTAGAAAACCTCTTGATAGAATAACTTTTCTTCTTTGCTTGGGTTTCAAATGAAAACCAATTATAATTCCAAGTACTTGAATTTTTCACAGATTCAAGTTCAATTGGTTTATTCTTGACCAATTTGTAGTGACAAGAGATTTTGACTTCTTGTCTTTAGATTCCTTCTTTACTAATGCTTTAGGTACCTACCTCGACCAAGACTTTACATGAATCTCTCTACTCCATAATTCTAAGCACCTGCTCATGCTTTTTGATTTGTACCAAAATCCCTTTAAGGATAGGCAAACATTATGTTTTACCTTCCATAGACTTAAGTACCATCTTCACGATTCAAGACTACATTCTTGGAATTTCTCACTCTGTTCAAACTTGGAACAGATTGCTTTTATCACAATTTTCCATAGGATGAATGGAACCTGAGTGAACAATTCCCGAAAGGAATTTTATTGCCAATACTTGGGCAAAGCGCAGAGTAGTTCCAATTGCAAGTTATTGGACAATCATGGCCAAGCTTGATCAAGTCTGGTTGACCTTGCGACTAGAATAAAGACTTAGTCTTTATCTTTAAGATCTCCTGAATTATCAAAAGCTTCTTTGCTTACCTGTGGGATTTTAGAGATCTTTCCCCAACTCAAGTCCAAGCATGTACTAATGCCTTTTAGATTCTAAAGCTAAGAATCTTTGATACACTGCCAGGTGATATCAACGATTGGACTTTCAGTACTACTTCTGGTGGTTTGGGACTTATGGGGAACTACTTGCTATCTAATGAGTTTAAAGAATTTCATTCTCACTACTTGGGAGAATGTTATTCTTCAGAGACTTTGAGATTCCTTATAGGGAATCAAATATCCATAAAGTTTACTGATTCATTTGTGTTCATTTCCCAAATGTTAAACTAGAGGATAAATATCACCTTTAGGATATGATTTACCATTCCACTATGAAAGTTTGACTTGAACTTCCATTTATGTGATATTGATTCATGTTCTTGAGTTTGATACAAGATTCATTATTATTGGTCAATCTTTAGATGTTACTAGAGTACTTTAAACATATTTTGTCAATCAAAATTATGTTTAAAGTCCAAGCATCCATTGACAATTGATCCAATAGTAATTCTACTATGAACACATAACTTTGAACTTTGTAACTTGTTTAGGAAAAGTTCATGGATTGGAGATCCATTTCTTAGAACTTTATATTCCTAAATGAAAAGTTCACAGTTTCATTCAAGTTAGGAACTTATCTTATTTCCTAAAGATTACTTACTTTGGGTTTCCTCTTGAAGCTTCAATTAGCTTGAATGAAACCAAAAGTTAACTCTCTAAAAGATTTGTTTCATGTTTCCATAATTGCTTAGCAAGTTGCACTGTTACCAGAGATGCAACTATGGAACCTAACATCCTCCTATTGAATGTCAAAGATCAATTGATATTGAGGTTCAACCTTTGATTTCCATCACTCCTTGGGATCAAATCAAATGAAAGCTTACAAAAGTTTCATAGTTTTTCTTGGTACTTTGTATCCTTACTAGGGATGCTATTATGGAATAGAACAACTATCTTGTGAACTTTAAAAGTCTAGCTAGTGTAAGTTCCATTTAGCTTTATTTGATTTTGATTGCGCCTTGGGATAAAATATCAAATAAAGGTGTTCATTAAAAAGTGCTCAAGTATCTAAGAAAACTCTTTTCATCCTTCTTGGATGTAACATTTCTTGAATCCAAGCTAACGACTAGGTCTAAGCTTGTCGTTAGGAATCTCTAAGTTTTCTCCTAAACTTAAAGTCATTAAGGAAATTTGAAAGTAGCCTTATTTTCTTGCCATTCCAATGAGAAAGAAAATTGAACACTTGACTTTCAAAGGATCTACTTTTCCTAATCAAGACTCCTAATTTGTGATACCTAAGTATCATGTTTGGGAAAAGCAAACTAGCTACTTGAGTTGCATGGAAGCCGGGAGCCTTGCAACTTAGTTTGCTATTTTCCCTAAATATCTAAGTCAAGTTAGAAAAAGGAGGTATTAACAAAAGTATAAGTATTCAACTACTTAACAAACAATCATACATATGCAAATGCCTGTTCTTGCATGCAAATGCCTGTTCTTGCATGCAACTGCCTGTTCTTGCATGCAAATGCATGTGAGTGCATGCACATGTTGGCCTTCTCCTTTCATGCACAAAACTTAAATCAAGCAATTCTTGAGCTTGATAATGCATGTTCCCAATCATCCATGCACAAACATTCTACTTGCTAGCTTTTTAAAAAGATATAACCGTTCATATGCATAAACTTGAGCATTAACTATTTCAAACAATAAGAAAACATGTTTTGTGCAGGGAAACATTCTTTGACAAGGAGAAACGCACAAACATTCTTTCATAGATGCATGCCTATATGTGATAAGTGTTTTCATATAACGATGCTCTCTTATTTTGCTTTCATTAAACTGCATATAATGCTTTCAAAATTGAGGATTCCTTTCCTACTTCAATGATAATAGCAATGCATTCTATATGAAAGCATAGAGCAAAGCAAATGTTGAAATGAAAACATCAACTTGTAAAGTAATTAGCTTTGGATTAAGCCATGTCCTTTCGTTGATCCTCTGGAAGAGCCATTCTCAATCCTTTGGTCCATGATAAAAACTACATACTCCTCCTGGAACTCCTCTTGAAAGACGATTGCTTCCTCTTGTTCTCTTCTTTGAAGAAATGGAGCCTTCATTGGACTGCTTTTCTTAGCCCATCATCTGCCATTGGGTGATGTATGGAAGATGCTTCACTTGAGGCAGATTTGAAATGAAGCAAAGAGCTCAAAAGGTAAAGCCCTTTAAAGATCAAATCGAGAAGGAGTAATCGGCTCCACTTAGCTTTAGTTGGATGTAGCTTGAGAGAAGATTCTCGATCTCTTATTCCTTCTTGAAGATCTAGCATCATGCACTAAGATGATGAATTTGATTCATTAAATATCATGGAAGATCATGAATTTTGGATTGCATATCAAAATCCAAATTGGAACAATGGGCTGTTGTGTAGCATGCTTGGCCTTCAAATACAAGTTATGGGATCGATTCCATTTTCTCTGAATACATTGTAAAATACACTTGAGCACTATTTGAAAACTGATAAGCGTGGTGTAGTGGAAGGACATCAATGATTCAAATAGTAAATTGTCTCCATTGTGGATGTGTCGGCCCTATTGTTTCATGGTTGAATTGATTTGTTAAAATTGAGAGGGTGTGGGCATGACATCGACTGGCTTGCTATGTTGGTTAGCATGAAACTTTCTAGACCGTATGGTCACAAGCTCAATACCTGATTGCTGCAAGTCTGCACTAAGATTACATATTTTTGCTTCTCTTTGCCCAAATGGGAAGCACCTGCGTAGTGGAAAATAGGATGAACAACACACCGTTCATCATCGAGTAGCTCTGCATTTTATATTTAGAATCAGATATGTAAAACATCATCCCGATGAGCTCTACTATGTCAGTTAGAGCACTGCCAAGTGAACCTAGAGGTAGTCTATTCTTGAGATATTTGGTCCTACACATGAGTGACCAAATGATGTCCGATTTCAAATCTGTCTAAAGCGGCTGGATCCCTAGACCATAGACTTACTTTATTACAGAAAAGTTACCCACCTTCAACATAGGAGATGTATGCTAGTTATTCATAGGAGCTCGATAAGCCTAGTTGGCTTCTTTCATTTAAGTGCTTATATGCAATGAAGTCAACGATTCACTATGTAGGTTTACATGTCAATACTAAAAAATTTATGACTTTTGTACATTGGTCATATGCTCATGTGATAGGGGAGACTCTGGTGAAATTTTTGTAGATTTTAGATTTTCAACTAGCCAATGGTTGACACTCCTTGTGACACTTATATGGTGTGAACACATACATTGTCACATACGTTTTTTGGTTGATCATTGTTGTTCATTGTGAAGTATTTTGATGGCGATCCACCAAACTGCATTCTCATTCTTGATAGCTCCATGATGATATCCTCGGAGTAGAAAACCAAGCTCTAAGTGTTGGACATGATACTTTGCATAGAGGCTCTAGAATACGCAGAAAAATATAGTACATAGAGAGCACAAACACAAACTTCTTAGGTGTTACAAATGTGGTCAAACTTACAGTCTGTGACTGACCAAGTCACTATATGTTTTAGTAAAGAACAAATACAAAAGTGTCCGTTGGCCATTTGGCCTTTCACATGGACACTAATGGTTAATTTCTCCCACTAAAGGCCAATATGGAGAAAGTAACTATGGGAGAAAAAAATGAAGAATGATAAAGAATACCTGAGGGTAAGTATACAAACTATGCATGTTACACAACATACAAGTGATACTATAAGATCATAAATTAAGTAACCCCCATCAAGTGATAGTAGTGTTGAAAGCTATCTTGTGGTAGAGCTTTAGTCAAAGAATCTGCAACATTATCTTGAGTATGAACCTTCTTAAGAATAATGTGCTTAGTGGCTAAGCAATCTCTAATGAAGTGATAGCTCACCTCAACATGCTTGGTCTTTGCATGATAGACCAGATTCTTAGCTAAAGCAATGGCATTTTGACTATCACGGAGCAAACGAGGTACATGTTGAGGGAGACCCATATCACAAGCAAGATGAGAAAGCCACAATGCTTCGTTAAATGCCTCACTTGTTGCAACATACTCTGCTTCTATGGTGGAAACAACTATACATTCTTGAAGAGGAGATCTCCAAGATATAGCACCTCCAACAAAATGAAAAATGTACTCTGATGTAGACTTACAATTGTCTACACAACTAGCATAGTCACAATCTATGTAACCAATAATGGATGCTTTGCCTCTACCTAAGCATAGACACTTGTCCCTAGTGCCACTCAGATATCTCAAAATCATCTTGACCACTTCCCAATGTTTCTTCCTTGGATTAGACATATATATGCTCACAACTCCCTTTACAAATGCAATGTGTGGTCTCATACTACCATAGCATACATGAGACTACCAACAACAGACTGATAAGGAATTTTGTTCATGAATTCCTTTTCCTCATCTTATTTGGGGCAATCATCCTTGCTCAATTTCACATATGTGGGTAGTGTATTCAATGTTTTTCCACTGTGCAAATTGATCCTGTGAAGAACTTTGTATATGTACTCACTTTGAGACAAGTATATGCATCTTTTACTTCTATCACAAGTAAGGCACATGCGAAGAATATGTTTGGCATCCCCCAAATCCTTCATATGAAATGTCTGACTCAACTTCTTCTTGAGAATTGACAAGTCATAAGAGGACTTCCCAGCAATCAACATATCATCGACATAAAGTATCAAGCATATCAAGCGGCCATCTGAGCATCTCTTTGTGTAGATACAATGATCCTCATTGCTTCAAGAATAGCCTTGAGGCTTCATAAAAGCATCATACTTTTGGTACCATTGTCTAGGGGACTCTTTAAGTCCATATAAGCTGTTTTTGATCTTATAAACTAGACTATCTTTGCCAAGAACTACATAACCCTCTCATTGTTCCATATGGATCTCATCTATAAGATCTCCATGCAAGAAAGCAGATTTCACATCCATTTGGAGTAGCTCTAAGTCCACCATTGCAAAGAATCCTACAGTCTATTGGATACTAATGCAATGTACTAAGTTGATATATGGTATATTGGACCTTGAATATCTAGGGTTATTAGTTACCTGAATATCTAGAGTTATTAGTTGTAGTAGATTCTATTGTGTTTGGATCTTCTAAGTGTGGACTTGGAGGGTCCCAACACATTTGGCAATCCTACTAGTTTTAGTAGAATATGAATTATGTTGCATGTTCGGGGTAGGGCATCTTCATTGCCTAGTGCACTATTTGACTAGGTTGCAAGCATGGTTCTTTTATGAAGAATTGGAAGAGCAAGAAGCAAAATTGGAGCATAGATGGGATTAGGAGGACTTTGAGGAGGTTAATGACAAGAGTTCCAAGAGTGTCGTAGCTTGTAGGAATGTTGAAAATGATGCTACCACAACTAGTGGATGGTGATAGGGAGAGTGAAAAGGATCAAGAGGACTCGAGCCCAAAACAGGAGAAAATGGTTCCCACAAATCTGGACTAGGTATATACTTACTTGGTGGGCACGCATGTAACACATTAGGCCTTGAAAACCAAAAGAAAACCCCAATTTCCACCTATACCAACTACATGACCAACCTTTGATCTTCAAGGAGGGCTAAGGATACCTCAATGAGGTAGATTGAAAACCAACCATAATTGATGAACCAAAGAGTGGGTGCAACCAAGATAAGTGGTAAGAAGTATCAAGATGCAAATAGTCATGTGGGATAGTTCTATACGCATTGGACTATCCACAAATTTGATTGATTATATAATGATAATCGTAAGAAAGAAAATTTTGCACTAAATCTATAGGACATGGCTATGGGATGATTCATGCAGTATAGCATGGCCACCTTCCTTGACTATGATAGTTGGAAGAAGATGCTCTTATCCAAGTTTAGGGTAGAGAAGACCATGAAGACATATTATGGAAATTACAAAAAATCAAGAAAGATGGTTTGCTTGTGGAAGATAATGCTTGATAGTTTGAGAGTTTATTAAACAACATCATAGCTAACCAAAATGTGTTTAGTATGTGGATGATGTTGAGATATCAAGCTCAACATGTGATGATCTAGGATGACACGTACCAGTTTTTCGTTTCTCTGACATGTATAGTGGTCATACCGATATATGTCAGGGATACTTCATTGATCTTTATTAGATTTATCTACCAAGAGTGATGGCACATTTGTTTCTTGCCAGCTCACTCATTCGCGGATATTAGGTTTTTCCTTATGTACTGATCTTTATATATTGCACTTGTTGTATTCTTGTTTTTAGGTCATTCTTGTACATTCCTTTTATGTAATAGAAGAAGAAGAAGAAGATAATTCTTCCCTGCCTCAATCTGTGTGTGTGCTTCTCTTTGAGAGTGAGAGTGTGTGTGTGAGCTCTCTTCCTTATCTCCTTCCTCGTGACATGGTATCAGAGCCAGCGTGGCTGTAGAGAGCTCGTGGAGAAGGCGACGGTGAAGATTACGCGGCAAGGCATGGAGAAAACGCGATTTCACAAACGACCTCCGTTTGCTATGAAAATCACCGTGAAGGTAGAAGACCTCAAAATATTTTCGATAGTTATCCCTTTTGGGTCACTAGTTTTTGTCAGACCGAAGTTTTGGAGCCATCTCGATCTCCGTTTCAAGCCCGCAAGGTGGGGCCCACAGAAAAACCAAGTCAGTTTCAGAAACTGTAACTTGCGTTGTGTTTGGCGACACTCATATATTCCAGATCCAGAATTTTAAGCGATTTCGTGTACTGTTGATACACGAAAACTGTGTTTTTTTGAGATCGAACAGTCACGTCATAGTGCGACAGTGTTCAAGCAGAAGTGCTGCTTGTAGTGTTTTGCAGTGTTGTGAATTGTTGCAAAAATGGCAAACGCAGATGGAATGAGTCAGCTTATGAGCGATAAGCTGGACAAGAACAACTTCCATGCTTGGAGATTCAGAATGACGAATTTCTTGATGGGAAAAGGCTACTGGAAGTACATCGAAGGAGAGAATGAAAATGCTCCACAGTTACCAAAAAGGAATCGGACTACAGATCAGTTAAGAGCATATGAGGAATGGAATGAAGGAGCACGAAAGGTAATGTATTGGCTATCTATTAGCATACAGGATAGCATGATTGGACACATACAGGATGCCAAGACTCCAAAAGAGGCTTGGAACAGCTTGGTCACTTTGTATGAGACTAATACAAAGGCACGGAAATTGCAACTCAAGAACGAGCTGCATACATTAGAAAAGAAGAGCATGTCGATAAGTGACTACACTCTTAAAATCAAAGGCATATGTGAGTCACTTGCATCTATTGGCGTGAATGTAGATGATGATGATAAGGTGGAAGTGTGCCTTCGTGGTTTAGGAGCTGCATATAAGCAGTTCAGAACTTCCATACAAACCAGGGAAAATATTCCGAATTTTGTTGATCTGGTATCTATGCTGATTATTGAAGAAAATAATCTTGGTGACGACTCAAACTCCCAAGGAAAGCCCAGTTCTGAGCAGGTATTCTACTCTGGCAGAGGAAGAGGCAAACGTAGAGGTTTTGGAAGTGGAAGAGGAAACAGTAACCAAGACCAAGGTCAACAACAGAATCATGCAGGAGGAAGAGGACAGTTTCAAGGCAGGGGGAGCCAAAGAGCTCGCAGAAATTTCCAAAGAAATGATTCAGGTAATGATAGTAAAGGATGCTGGAATTGTGGTAAACCTGGACACTTTGAACGTGATTGCAGGTTAAAGAATCAAAATAACAGAAGGCAACAAAACAACTATGCATCCACAAGTGCAGATGATTTTGAGAAGTTGTTTATGGTTCAACATCACATGATGAATACGATGTCTGCTGGTGTTTCAAAATCGAATGATAATGTCTGGTATGTTGATTCAGGTGCTTCAAATCACATGACCAGTCATGCAGAATGGTTTAGTAGTTTGCAGAAAATGCCAGTTCCTGGATATGTTGAAACAGGTGATGATACATCGCATCCTATTGAGCATACAGGAAACATAGCATTGTCTATGGAGGATGGGAAGGTAAAACATCTTGCTGATGTGTTGCATGTTCCAAATATAACAAAGAATCTGGTTTCTGTTGGACAAATGGTTGACCAGGGATTACAAGTCAGGTTCAATGCTGATGGATTATATGTAGAAGAGTACAAGCAGGATGGACGATTGGTTGCCAAAGGAAACAAAGTGGGTAGGATGTTCACCTTAAATGTGAAGATTCCTGAAATGAATGCAGCCATGTTTGCAAAAGGTGCAGGAGTTATTGCAGATATAGAGATATGGCACAAACGGATTGGACATGCAAACTTGCAAAGGCTGAAAATGATGCAGTCAAAGGAGATTGTCCATGGACTACCAAATTTCAAAGTTGCAGAAATGCAAAAGGTATGTGCAGCATGTCAATTTGGTAAACAGTCAAGAGCATCATTTCCGCATGACAAGCATGTTAGTGAGAATGTACTAGAAGTAGTACATACAGATGTTTGGGGTCCAACAAAGACCACATCTATGGGCGGTTGCAGGTTTTATGTTACCTTCATTGATGATCATACACGCAAAGTATGGGTATATTTCATGAAAGAGAAGAGCGAGGTGTTCACCCACTTCCAGAATTTTAAAGCTATGGTGGAAAAGTAGACAGGGAAGTACATTCAAACATTAAGATCTGATGGAGGAGGTGAATACATGTCAAATGAGTTCAACAGTTTTCTAAAAAATGATGGAATTCGGCGTCAGTTTTCATGCAGGTACACACCACAACAGAATGGTGTTACTGAACGCAAAAATAGACATATTGCAGAAATAGCAAGAGCCTTGATGGCTGAGAAGAATATGCCTCATTGCTATTGGGCAGAAGCTGTGCATACTGCTGTATACATCATGAACAGAACTCCGACTGCGGCTGTACATCAAGTTACACCTGAAGAGAAGTTTACAGGTAAAAAGCCAAACTTATCACATCTGAAAGTTTTTGGCTATATTGCATATGTACATGTTCTAGATGAGTTGAGGACAAAGCTTGATCCGAAAGCAGAAAAATGTGTCTTCATTGGATATTCCCTTGAGCAAAAGGGGTACAAATGTTATAGCCCACTCACACGACAGGTGAAGGTGAGTAGAGATGTGGTATTTGATGAAATGTCAAGCTTCTATGCAGATGCCAACGAAGGACTGAATCTTGAACCAAATGACAAAGAAAATGCTGAAAAATCTAGTGCAGAATCTCAAGTTTTGAGTGGACCAGATGCATCACCAAGCAATAGTTCCAACTCAAATCCATGGAGTGGAAGATTGCGTGGAAATTTCAGTCCAGCAAATTCATCAAATACATCCAAGAAAGGTAAAGAAAAGCTTTCTGCTGGTAGTAAAACAGGTGCAGGTTTTGAAGATGTTGATGGAGATTCAAGTGGTTCACAAAAGAGTATTGATGAGGAACTTGGATTGCCCTCTGTGAAGACTCCAGGAGTAAGAAGGGCACATGCAGATGATACAAGAAGAAGTGACCCAGGACCAAGAAGATCTGGGAGGATGCGTAATTCAGTGCAACGATTGACATATGATAGTTACATGGCTCGCCATTGTGCCTACATGACAAAGGTAATACAAGATGCTAAACCTTCTTGTTTTGAAGATGCAATTGGTAATGCAGATTGGGAAAAAGCTATGGATGAGGAGATGGCTGCACTTTATGGAAATGATACATGGGAGTTGGTTCCATTGCCACAAGGAAGGAAATCCATAGGTTGCAAATGGGTTTACAAGGTAAAGCATAATGCTGCTGGTAGCATAAGCAGGTATAAAGCACGATTGGTAGCTAAATGTTATGCACAGACATATGGCATTGATTATGAGGAAACATTCAGCCCTGTAGCTAAAATGTCTACTGTTAGAACACTTGTTGCATTAGCTACAGCAAAAGGATGGACTTTGCATCAGATGGATGTGAAGAATGCGTTCCTACATGGTGAGTTACAAGAAGAAGTATATATGGACCAGCCACAAGGATATGAAGATTCAAAGCATCCAGAATATGTTTGCAGGTTGCAAAAGGCTTTGTATGGGCTGAAGCAAGCCCCTCGTGCATGGCATGCAAGGATTGCTGATTACTTAACCAGCATTGGGTTCTCTATGTGTGATGCAAATCACTCACTATATGCAAGGAAGGCTGATGATGACATCACTATTGTGGCTATTTATGTTGATGACGTGATTGTAGGTGGTGATAATGAAGAAAGCATCAAAGAGGTAAAGAAACTTCTTATGCAGGAATTTGACATGAAAGATCTTGGTGTGCTGCGCTATTTCTTGGGCATTGAGTTTATACATACAGAAACAGGTATATGGATGTCGCAAAGGCAATATGCCTTGAATATGCTGCAAAAGTATGGTATGGCTGATTGTAAGCCAATTTCTATGCCATTAGATCAGAATTTGAAATTGGATACTACATCAGGTGAAGCATTGGAAAATGCTACTATGTACAGGAAAATTGTGGGAAGTCTTATATATCTCACAATTACAAGGCCTGATCTAAGTTATACTGTTGGACTTGAAAGTCAGTTTATGCAGGTTCCCAGGAAGCCACATTTGGATGCTCTGAGGCGCACTCTACGTTATGTGAGTGCTACTTTGGATTATGCATTGTTTTATGAAGCTGGTGTGGAGTTGCAGGTTCATGGATACACCGATGCAGATTGAGCTGGTAGTACTCCAGATAGAAGATCTACTAGTGGCTTTCTTTTCTCACTTGGAGGTGCAGTTATTACATGGAGCAGCAAGAAGCAACCCACTGTTGCTTTGTCGAGTACAGAGGCTGAGTATAGAGGTGCTGCAATGGAAGCATGTGAGGCATCATGGCTGGAGATGTTACTTACAGATTTAGGTGTGGAAGTGCAAAAGCCTATCACTATCTATTGTGATAATCTTAGCAGCATACAGTTAGCACGGAACCCTGTTTTTCATGCTAGAACAAAGCATATCGAGGTACATTATCACTTCATCAGAGAGAAGGTGTTAGCAGGTGATATTGATCTTGTTTATGTGAGAACAGATGAGCAGGTTGCTGATATTTTCACTAAAGCACTTGGAGCTGAGAAGTTGAAGAAGTTTCGAGAGATGCTTGGATTACAGGATATGGCGTTGAGCTTGAGGGGGAGTGTTGAGATATCAAGCTCAACATGTGATGATCTAGGATGACACATACCAGTTTTTTGTTTCTCTGACATGTATAGTGGTCATACCGATATATGTCAGGGATACTTCATTGAACTTTATTAGATTATCTACCGAGAGTGATGGCACATTTGTTTCTTGCTAGCTCACTCATTCGCGGATATTAGGTTTTTCCTTATGTACTGATCTTTATATATTGCACTTGTTGTATTCTTGTTTTTAGGTCATTCTTGTACATTCCTTTTATGTAATAGAAGAAGAAGAAGAAGAAGATAATTCTTCCCTGCCTCAATCTGTGTGTGTGCTTCTCCTTGAGAGTGAGAGTGTGTGTGTGAGCTCTCTTCCTTATCTCCTTCCTTGTGACAGATGATATAGAGGATAGCCTTTGCTTTTAGAACTGTATCCCACAAAAATACATTTCATTGCTTTATCATTTAATTTCTTGCATTGTTGTTTAGGCACTAATGCATATGCTGGACAACCAAAGACATGCATATAAGCAACAGAGGGCTTGCGACCATGCCAAACCTCATATGGAGTGAGAGGTTGCAGTGCTTTGGTGGGACAACTATTAAGGACATATGATTCACACGTAACAACCTCAAGCTAGAATCTGTGGTAAAGCCCGACTTTTAACTATAGACTTTTCCATCTCCATGAGAGAACTCTTTTTCCTTTCAACAAATCCATTTTCTTGAGTTGTATACAAAATTATACACTGATGTTTTATCGCATGCTCAATGAGAAATGCATTAAAGTCAGAAGACATGTATTCCCCTTCTCGATTGGAACAGAGGGTACCCAATTTACATGCTGATAGATTTTCAACCATAACCAAAAATTTTTTGAGCCACATAAACACTTATGACTTTGCTTTCAATGGATACACTCATGCATGCATGGAGAAATCATGAATAAAAGTCACAAAGTAAAGGTATTTCCTTAAAGAAGATGTTAGCATTGGACCATAGACATCACTATGAACAAGCTGCAATTTATGCGTAGCTCAAATTGAACCATCTTTGGGGAAGGATGAATGCTTCATTTTGCCCAAAATACAATCTTCACAAACATGTTCCTCAAGTTTGGGAAGAGAGAACACCATTTCAAATTTTTGTAGGTGTAGCAAACTGGAAAAATTCAAATGACCAAAGTGTGCATGTCAAAGCTTTGCATCTACGATAGCCTGAAAATCTTGAACTCAACATGCTTAATCATTCACATATTTTGCAGTCTATGAGTTTATATAGCCCACCACAACATAAAATTCTAGAAGCAATAATAACATCACCCATAAAGAGATAATTAGCTATACATCTATCATCAAAAACTTTGAAAACCAAGCCAATATTAGCTAATGTTCAAACTAACAACATATTTTTCTTTGTCCCTAGTACATACAAAGCATCTGGCAATGTGAAAGAAATACCATCAGTAGTAGCTAGAATGATCTTACCAACTCCCATTACAGGATAAGAGGAGTTGTTAGCACATGTGATAGTATTCCTTATAGGGGAGGGCTCAAGTCAACCAAAGAAACTATGCTGCACTCCAAAAGTACCAACATCTGAGCCTATTGCATACATACACTGCTCATGAGAAGATGGGCCATATCTCCATACAGTACTAAATTCCCATTCTTCATTCTGAACAAGATTAATAGACTCTATTTTAGGTGTACATGCCTTTGTAGCAACCATTCTAGCCCCTTTCTTCTTTGCCTCTTTTGCTGCCAATTTGGAATAACTCTTTATGCCACGATCATTTCCTTCAAATATTTGCAAAATTGTTTCTTATTTTTAGTTTTCTTCTCATCTTTGTCTTCCTTCTTCAACTGTGCAACATTGGCAGATTTCTACTTACTAGTAGATGAACTCCATTTACTTTTTCGCTTCTAACTATCTAAGAAAGCTTGATCTACAACATGTATAATAGACATGTTCTACCTAGATTAATCTTTCTACAAAATAATAAAGAGCAACTCTGTTGCAGAGCTAAGAAGAGCAAAAGGCAGAAAAAGAGGGGCCCCAAAATTTTTCCGATTTGGACACTTTATTTTTGTATCATAGCCATTTTGTAACATATTTTCCGATGTAAATGCACTAGAGGAGTCCTATAGATGCATACCCATGAAGATTAGTAGCTTACCCATGTAAATTAGTAGGAAATTAACCTTTTAGTGAATAAAGTGCTGGTCTCTTGTGTGAAAGGACCATTTTTACGACACATGTATATGAGTCAATTTGTGACTCTTTGTAAAGACTTTTTGCCATTGTGAGAATCAAGAGCACATAATTTCGAATTTGTGTTTTCTCCTCTCTGTATCATCTTCTTTGTGAGCTTGTGTGCATGTGTGATGCTTGAAAAGAGTGGAAGTGTTGTCTATCCATGAAAGTGCTTGTTTGTTGTTGTTGAGGTGTGTGTAAAGTGTAGGAAGTGCTAAAGTGCAGGAAGGTCATTGCCTTGACTCAGTATTTTGCTCATAACTTGAAGTAGGAGTGTCAGAATTGAGTGAAAAGACACCATTGGATGCGTCTTCTTGAGAGCTTCAAAAGGAACCCCTATTCGCTATATTTAGAGTTCGGAGCAGAGAGAAAAGCTCGCTTTACTGTTGGTTGCTGCTCCAAGTATCGTGGCATCTCCACAGATTCTTGACACTTGTTTGGAATAGGCTTGGACTTATTTGCACTCTTTGGGAAGCTCATTTGCATTGATCATCATTTGAATGCATGTCTTCATACACTCATCTAGGTTTTGATACTCCTCGGATTGATTGAAGTGAGTAGAGGAGTTGTGAATTTCTCTTCTTTGGTAAGTCATACTCATCCGCACTTACTACTTCTCGCTCTTGGAGTGTGTGTAGTGAGTTGATAGTCTAGGGAAGTGAGTGGAGTGAGTAGAGTAGGAGGAAGAAGGGAGTAGTTAGGAAGTTAGAGTAGCATTCAACCTTTGTCTTGTTGGTCTTTTTTAGTTAGGAAGAACTTTCAAAAGTATAAAGCCCAAAAAAATTGTCTTTCTCAAGTCACTTGTCTCCAAGCAAGTATCGTGAGTTCTGGAGAGCGAATATCGTGATCGTGAGCAGGGTTGTGAAGCTACTCAGAGCTAGGAAGGGTTGTAGAGGAGTGGAGAGTAGCTTCCAAGGTAATCATACCTATCTCTTACTCATAACATTTAGTGAAATCAAGAAATTCATTAAAACGACCTACAACAAGTATCGTGAGGATCATTCCGGGGTAAAGGAAGTTCATTTCTATGCTACAGACTGAGGGGAGAGGGTAGATAAGTGCTAGGAACATCTGTATGCAATTAAAATCCAAAAAAACACTAGCTAAAAAATTGAAAAAGTGTCAAGTATCGTGTTCTACTACGGTTGAGATATCGTGATACCTAGATATCATGAGCTCGTGTGGTCGAGTATCGCGATACTTGCAGTGCTCACATATCGTGTATCGCTGAGAAACACTCACGATACTAAGCAGATATCGTGTATCGTGATTTTTTTCGCGATACCTACCGAATATCGTGTATTGTGGAGTTAGCTTTCGCGATACCCGGTAGATATCGAGTATCGTCAGAAAATTTCTCGTGATATTGGACACATATCGAGTATCGAGGAGACCTGAAAACAATACTTGGGGAATATCGAATATCGTGGTAATTCCAAGTATCATGTATCGTGATTTTTTTGCGATACATGCCCAATATCGTGTATCGTGACTTTCACAAGGTGTCAAGTATCGTGTGTCTAGTTCTAGCCTGATATCGAGTATCGTGTATCGTGGGATTATCTCTTGGCGATACCTATGCAATATCGAGTATCGTGTGGTCGTATATCGTATATCGTGTGGGCTCAAGTATCGAATATCGTGGAATTTTTCCAGTCAGTCGAATATCGAGTATCGTGACATACTCTTTTGGGTTGAATATCGTGTATCGTGGATTCAGTGAGAGTTTCTCAGTCAATCAAATAATTCCTATAAATTGGGACCTCAGTAAAGAACATTGGAAGCTGGGAGTTGGCTACAACGAGACGAGAATTTTTAAGTGAATGAACCTAAGGTTTGGAAGAACCCTAGGGAGTCGAATAAGTGTGATTTCTTCTGCAGGAGTGTAGCCGAACCAAATAGTCGTTCACATTACTCTGAAACCTCGAGTGAGTCTGAAGAAGAAATTCACATGGCTTCAGAGGATATGCAGAGTTCTGTACCAATAATTGGCATGATGTCAATTATTGAGGGTGAATATCGGGCATCTTTAGAATATGTGAACACCAACCAACATGGGATACCCTGAAAGCATGTTGTTACGGAACACCCTAAAAGCATCAACAAACAAGGGGAAGAAGGCAATGCTCACAACCTTAATGAAGAGGGACATGAAGAGTAGGTGACCACCCCTAGAGGGAGATCCACTGTTGTTAGGGTGTGGAGAGGAGACTTAGTTCCCCAAGATGATTCCCTAATGGATGTCTATTTGATCAATGGGATGGAACATCTCCTCAGAGCCCACTCTTTGTTATGGGAAGTGGCCGATAACCCAGTTACCATCTATGAGTTACAAGATCCTGAACTTCCCACCATTATTACGTATTTGGACAAAAACTAGAGGAGGTACTGGCCCCTAACGGAGTTAGAAAGAGCAGGGTTGAAATATCAGAACATTCCAATGTTTCCTCCTAGGGATCAAGCCGCTACTTCACAAAACCCCCAACGAACTTTTTAAGATAATTCATATCAGCATTCTGGACAGACACAACAAACGCATATACCGGTCAGACCACATGTGCAATTTGCTATGCCGGCCAATAATCCTAACTATCGGCCTCATCCACCTGTTGAACCAAGGAATAGAATCCCTGTCCTAGATAGACCCCCTGTAGTAAGAGGACCTGGTATACCGATAGGAAGACCAGTTTTCCCTGTGATGCCTAGACCACCTGAAGCAGGAAGAAGATTAAGAGCTATTCAAGTTGCCAAATGCATGAGAAACCATTATGATGGCTCTAGTGAACCTTACAATCATATAGCTGAATTTAAGCAGGTAACCAGAGCCAAACAAGTGGAAGATTTTTTGATTCAATATGAATCCTTTGGTCTAACTTTGACAGACACAGCTTTAGCTTGGTTCCAGCCATTAGACCCTAATAATTTTCAAAACATGGAACAAGTCTATCAAGAATTAATTGAAGAATTCACCAAATATGGGATTAAAAACAACTCTTCCTCATTGATCCATAGTTTTAAGCAAGCTCCTACGGAATCAATGAGATTGGCAGCAAGAAGATTTAAGCAGTATGTGGATCGATGCCCAGTTGAAGAGAGACCCACTCAAAACAAAATGGTGTCATTATTTTTGGAAGGATTAGTGAATGGATCATCAAGGTCTCTGGTATATGTGAAAAGAGTTCAAACTTTGCAAGAATGTATGAAAGAATGTATTGACCTAGAGGACAATCTAGCAGAAGACTTGAAAATACCTCAAGGTAGCGTAAAAAGTGAAGATTCTGCCAGTAGCACGTCAAACTCTAAGAACAATGTAGAGGAAATAGCCGACTTAGTAGAAAAGAAATTGAATGTTCAAGGGCCAAGGAACTACCCCCACAACCCAATGAGAGTACCCATGCTTAGAAGGTGTGCGCAATGTCGAGGTGATCATCCTTCTCATTTGTGCACCAGGGGAGTAGTCCCACCACCTGCTTATGCTTACAATAGACCACCCGTCCCGGGCCCTCCACAATATTGTAGCATAGAACAAAAGTACACAAATCATAACACAGAAAACTGTCCTTACAATCGGCAGTTAAGACCAGTACAACCTCTCATGAGACCTTATGGATACCATCCGAGAGATCAAGGAGGTGAAGCCTTGAGATATCCCACATATTAGCAACAGGCACCAGCACCACGACGTTATGCTTATCAAACTTATGCTCAACCACAACCAGTGTTAGGACAACAACCGCCCCACCCTCAGAATGTTGTCCCAGTGAAAATAGCTCAACCTGAAGAAAACCTAGAAAGAGCAATAGTCCCAGCCACACCCTTGGCGAGTAACGAACCGTATGACCCATCCTATTACCATGTTCAAGGGAATTATTCCGCTTATGAGAGCTCTATAATTGAATATGCATATGGCATGGAAGGACCAGATAGTTCTTACGGATATGAGCAGGATTATGTGTCATTGATGTATACTGCTCCCAGAGCACCCATACCCTCCCGACCTATGAATAGACCGCCTGCACCTAGAGGACCATGTTATAGATGCGGAGGTAACCATTTTATCAGAGAATGTACATTACCAAACCCACCACCACCACAATGAGTCTGGGAAGGATACTGTAGTGATTGTGGTAAAGAACACCTTTTCAGAGATTGCCCCAAAAACCCCAACAAAGTTAACTTGAATGTGCAGATCAACGTGATAGAAGTGATACAGTTGTCAGGGAGTGATAAGGAGTACATTGTGCCATTGAAAGCAATAACAAGAGCTAAAGCTATAGAGACCCTAGAAAAAACAGGAGAGAATGATCAAAGCGACAGAGAAGTGAATATACCTACACTTCAAGAAGTTGAAGACTCGGGGGAGCCTGGAAAAAGTATCACAAGTAAACGAACACAAAGATGGAAGAATCGTAGAGATAGGATGAAGGAAAAGAAACTACAACAAAAGAAGGAGAATGAAAAGAATGAACAAGGTCAAGAATAAAAACACAAACTTGAAGGAAACAATCAGAAAGGAAAATATAAAAAAGAAGAGGTAGGATCAGTTTTAGCAGACCCCATGCCAGAAGAGTTATCCATGTGGATTCAGGCATACCAGGCACGAATAAGAGCAGGACCAACCATTGAACAACATGAAAAAGAATATCCTAGAGGTGACTTAGAGAAAGAAAGGTTGGATTAATTGAAGTATCTCAATAGACCCTAGAAAAACCTGTTCTTCGATTACCCAATTCACGAATTCTTGAAAAAGAATTCCAAGAGTGTTTCATCCCTAATGATCCTAAGAAAGGAAAGGAAGGTGAGACATGTAATGGAAATTACTGCGAGGATAAAAGAGAAGGATCCGTTTCCCCGAAGTAGATGGGGAATGGCCAAAAGACCTGTGGGCAAGAGCAGTTTGTACTAGGATTACCAAATGTGCAAAGTCAACATATGGTTTATAAATGTGAAGCATGTCAAATGGGAAAAGCACACAGGTTACCATTTCAGAAGAAAGGATTCAAACATGATGGAATACTTGAGCTCATTCATAAAGATGTATGGGGACCAACAAAAGAAGGATCTATCAGTGGCTCAAGGTATTATGTTCTTTTCATTGATGATGCTACAAGATGGATAACTTTGTATGTTTTAAAGGAAAGATCAGAAGTGTTTGGAGCCTTCAAGCATTTTCATGCATATGCAGAGAGAGTCACAGGTCAAAAGCTTAAGAGACTGAGGTCTGATGGAGGGGGAGAATACTTCTCCCAAGAGTTCAATGATTATCTTTGGAATGCAGGTATTAAGAGAGAAATAACTTGCAGGTATACACCACAACAAAATGGTGTAGCAGAAAGGAGAAACAGGACTTTGGTTGAGTTTGCTAGAGCTATGCTAAAGGAGAAGAATTGTCCAAATTATCTTTGGGCTGAGGCTGTAAATACAGCTACATATCTTGTGAATAGATTACCATGTGCAACTCTAAATGGAATGACTCCATATGAAGCTTAGTGGGGTAAGAAACCAACACTAGATCATTGTAGAGTGTTTGGATCAATTGCATATGCTTATGTGCCATCACAGCTTACGCATAAACTTGAACCAAAGGTAGAAAAATATGTGTTCATTGGTTATGATGAAAAGCAGATGGGTTACAGGTTGTGCAATCCTCTAACCAAACAATTTCTTATTTCTAGAGATGTTACATTTGATGAACATAAAAGTTGGTATGCAGATCAAAGTCATACAGCTGAAGAATTTGAAGAAGAGGTAAGAAGATGTGAGAAAGGAAAATCAATTGTGCAGGTAAATAGAGATGAAGACTATATGCAAGCAAGTACATCCAGAAGTGGATTAACAAGAAGGAATGAAGAAGCTCCTATATTTGATGAAGAGGTGTATCCAGACACTTATGAAGAATGTGAACCAATGAGGTCAAGCAGGACAAGAAGACAACCAGAAAGGTATTCTTATGATACTTCTTACATAACTCAGAAGAACTATGCATATATGGTCAAAGATGATGAAGAACCTCAGAACTATGATGAAGCTAAAGGTAAGAAGCAATGGGAAGAAGCAATGAAGGAAGAGTTCAATGCATTAGAGGAGAACAACACATGGGAACTTGTTCCTAAACCAAATGGTAAGAAAGTAATTGGAAATAAATGGGTTTATAAAGTGAAGAAGCTTGCAGACGGAAGTATAGCCAGATACAAAGCTAGACTGGTGGTGAAAGGCTATGCCCAGACCTATGGCATAGATTATGATGAGACATTCAGTCATGTAGCTAAGATGTCAACTATAAGAACAATCATTGCTATTGCAGCTTCAAAAGGATGGACCCTAAGTCAATTGGATATAAAGAATGCATTCTTGAATGGATACATATCAGATGAGGTATACATGGAACAACCTCAAGGGTTTATAGATTCTAGGTATCCAAATTTTGTTTGCAGGTTGAGAAGAGCATTGTATGGATTGAAGCAAGCTCCAAGAGCATGGAACTATAGACTGGTGAAGTATCTGAATGAACTTGGATATCAAAGTTCAAAAGTAGACCCAAGTCTACTTATCAGAAGAACAGAGGAAGGTACAATCTACAGTTGTATTTATGTAGATGACATTATAATCACAGGTACTTCAGATGAAGGAATCAAGGAGGTAAAGAGATTACTTGAAAAAGAATTCAAGATCAGTGATCTAGGAAAGTTGTCATACTTCTTGGTATGGAAGTCACCTATACAGATCATGGCATATTTGTGTCACAAGAAAGGTATCTTCTAAATCTATTGAAGAAGTTTGATATGGAAATTGTAGAGAAGCTTCAACTCCACTTGAAGTTAATCACAAGCTCAGTAAATATGATGGTGCAGAGTACAAAGATATGAGGAAGTATCAATCTCTTGTGGGTAGTTTGATTTATGCTACACTAACAAGACCTGATCTTAGTTATGCAGTGGGAGTTTTATCACAGTTCATGCATTGTCCAAAGGACCCACATTGGATTGCAGGTCAAAGAGTTCTCAGATATATCAAAGGAACTATAAACGAAGGATTATATTATCCTTTTACATCAGATTTGAAGTTGAGAGCCTATAGTGACTCAGACTGGGCAGGTAACCAGGATGACAGAAGATCAACTCATGGTTACATGATATACATTGGTGATAAGCTTGTAAGTTGGTGTTCAAAGAAACAACATACAGTAGCATTATCATCAACTGAAGCAGAGTACAAAGGACTTGTGGAAGCAGCTAAGGAGGTCATATGGATGCAGACATTGTTCAAAAGCTTAGGCATTGATCAAGGTACACCTACAATACATGGAGATAATATGAGTTCACTTTA
Organism: Ceratopteris richardii; assembly: GCA_020310875.1. Taxonomy (NCBI): domain Eukaryota; kingdom Viridiplantae; phylum Streptophyta; class Polypodiopsida; order Polypodiales; family Pteridaceae; genus Ceratopteris; species Ceratopteris richardii. The sequence goes on from CM035419.1 coordinate 129,436,636, forward strand.
TCTTGCAGCAAATCTAGTATTTCATGCAAGAACAAAACATATAGAGATACATTATCATTTTCTCAGAGAAAAGGTAATGGAGAAGGAGATTGAAGTGGAGTACATTTCTACTAAAGATCAGATAGTAGACATAATGACAAAGAGCTTGGATGGTGTGAAGACCAGCAGATTCAAAAGCATGGCAGGAGTAAAAGAAAAGAAGATGATATGAAGAAACAGGGAATGTCAATTAGTGATTGAGGGGGAGCTGTTGGAGAAACACTCACTAATCTGGTCGTGGTTCCTTCATGTTGTAAGTATACCGCGTCTTTTCCCCAATCTTGCACTACCTTCAGCTGTCTCATGAAGGGTCTTCCAAGTATCATCTCATAATTGCTAGCCCTTTCAAATTGACAGATCGCTAAGGTGTGCTCGAATTCAACTCCGCAGGTAGTAAAAGTTACTCGTTCCAATAATCCCAAGGGTCGTTCACTATGTCCATCTGCCATTTGTATCTTCATGTGTGTTGGTCTTAAAGCTGGTTTTCCCCATTTCTCCCATATTTCTTTAGTCGCGATTCCTACTCCGGCTCCAGAATCTAAGATAGCTTTAGTGGTGTAACCCCTATAAGTAATTGGAAGGCATGTGTTTCCTTCATCTCCCTCATTGAAATCTCCAACCTTATCGACTGGGATTTTCACTATGGTCACTTCATCAGGCATATTAGCAACCATAGCTTTAATTCCTCTTTCATTGAAGTGACCTAATCTCTTATGCCAGAGATCAAGTTCTGTAATCACTCCTTCACCATGTGTGAGCAAAGCTTGACCAATGTTCCCTTGTACTCTTAAAGTAAAGAGTCTACCTTCTTTGTTACCAGAGACAATCTAATTATATCCATTCTCTGGATCTTCAACAAATACTCCTTCATTTGTAAACCTGACTTGAAAACCTTTTTCAACTATTTGTCCCACACTAATCAAGTTTTTAGGTATTGTGGGAACATACAAAACATTGGTTAGCAAATCTGCTCCACTCTTGCATTTCACCTTTCCAATTAAATGTACACTATGGCTTGTATTATCACCTGTTTGAACTGTATGACTAGAAATACCTTTTTCCAATTCTGACATCAATTCTATGTTTCCTGACAAATGATTAGAACATCCAGAGTCAATGTAAAATACCTTTAGATCTTCTTTGTCTGGTGTACTGATTGAATTCATCATCAATGATGTATGACTTTCATTCTGTGTGTCATTTGCATAATTGTAGTAGGTGGTGTTGTAGGATTGATTCAGTCCCCAACTTCTTCCTCCACATCTACCATAGCCTCCTCTCTGATTTTGTCTACCTCTCTGAAAATTACTTTGATATCTTCCACCTCGACCTCTACTATTATTGTTTTGATTCTGGTTTGATCCTTGTTGGTTGTGCCAACAGTCATGAGCCAAATGATTACTCAATCCACAGATCCAACAAGCTTTCTTGTTGTTATTCTGATTACCTCTTCCTCTTCCAAAACCTCTTGCTCTTCCTCTGCATGTGCCTTTACCTCTTGCATAATAAACTTGAGAACTCGACTCTTCTTCATCTTTTGCTTTACCTTTATCTCCTTTCTTCTTGTTCTTCATGTACATTGCAGAACTTTGTCCTTTATCTCCATCTCCCTTCAAATCTTGCTCATATGTGAGCATCAAACCAAGCAACTGGTTCAAATCTGGAACATAATGATTTAATGAAAGTTCTGTTGATAAGACAAAAGGTTTCCACCTTTCATCCCCTCTCAAACCTGCAAGTAGTTGAGCAATCAATCTGTGATCTTCAACATCTTCATCTATGGATCCAAGACTATCTGCTAGATCCTTCATCTTAGTGACATAATCACTAATACTTTGACTTGGCTTCTTCTTGAATGTTGTAAACTCTGACCATAGACTTGCTTTCCTTGCTTTGGTAGTACTTTGGAAATGATACTCCAATGCATTCCATATATCTTCAGATGATTCCAATCCTCTGATGTGTGGTAGCAAATGATCAGAGATTGTATTGTAGATGCAGGCTTTTGCACTTGCATCCTTCTTCTTCCAATGCTTTAAAGCATCAAGTTCTTCTTTCTTTGGTCGACTTTCATCTTCAAATATTGGCTTCTCTTCTTCACCTGTAACATATATCATGAGATCCTTACTCATAAGTAAGGCTTCCATTCTCATTACCCATGCGGGGTAATTATCTCTGTCCAGTTTGTCAATGGAGATATGATCTGCCATACTCCTTCCCTTCTGCTGCAACCTATGAGCTTAAAGAATAAAGGATAATACCTTTTGAAGTTCTTTGTGTATCTTCGAAAGTAATCTTTTGATGCCTTGTGTCTTCAAATGCTTCACCTTTGAAACTTTAATGGAAAACTTTCCAAAACTTCTCGTGCCTTTGCCGCCTTCTGCTCTTTAGGACCTTTCTGCTCTGATACCACTTGTTGATGTATAAAACACCACAAGAAATGAATTAATGTGACACTAGAACACCTCTATGGTCACCATTAGTAGATAAAAGTCAGATATGAAGATAAGGACTTATCAGCTAGAATTCGATGCCAGGCATCGACTTCTTGCATAAAACTCAACCTTTCAACATACATTCGATGCCAGGCATCGACTTGCTTGGAAAACTTCAACCTTTCAAATCATTACACAGAAGACAAACACTGGAGATGGAGGAAGAAGACTTATACACAGAACTTTAACTAGTTCTTATCATAACTATGAAAACTCAGAAGCTTACAAGTGCTTTCTCGCTTAGAGAAGCCCAACTATACTCAGTCATACAAAATGAGTTCTAACTCACTCTCTCATTGTCTTCCCTCTCTTCTATTTCTCCGCGTCAGTTAATACAAACAAACTTATATAGATTTTCTCATTCCCGTGACTTTTAAAAAACTTCTAGAACTAAAGTGAACTAACTTTACAAGTATAATACACTTGTGAATTTGTCCCTTCACATAGGCATGTGGTTTTCTTCTAAAGCTTTGACCTTCAACTATATGTCCAATTAGTGAGTGTTTCTCCAACAATTGCTATCCAAATGCCAAAACGAGAAGCACAACCAGAAATAGCATATGAAAACAAAGAACAGACCAAGAAAATAGTAGTAACCTTAGAGGAAAGAGAAGAACGATGTACTTTTATAGGACAGGATGTCTCAATGGAAGAAGAACAAGAGTTAATACGACTCATACGAGAATATAGGGATGTCTTTGTTTGGACATATAAGGATTTAAAAGGAGTAGATCCTACTATTTGTGCCCATAGAATCCCTATGACATCAGAAGCCAAACCTTCCAAACAAAGAATATCCACATATAACGACGTTTACTCAGCAAAAATTAAGGAAGAGATGATAAATTGTTAGATGTTGGGTTCATTTATGGGATCAAACACACAGAATGGGTGTCACCTTTGGTGGTCGTGCCGAAAAAGAATGGCAAGTTAAGGGTATGCATTAACTTGAAAAAAGTAAATGCTGCCACCATAAGAGATAGTTACCCATTACCCATCACTGATCATCTTTTGGAAAGAGTGGCAGGGAAGAAAGTTTATAGTTTTCTCGATGGCTTTTCAGGGTATAATCAGGTAGCGATTGCTCCTGAGGACCAACATAAAACAGCCTTTGCAACTGAATGGGGAGTGTATGCTTTTAGGGTTATGCCTTTTGGTCTAACCAATGGCCCAACCACTTTCCAAAGATTGATGTGTCATGTATTCAAGGAGTTCTTGAGAAAAAAGCATGGAAGTGTACATGGATGATTTATGCACTTATTCAGCTATATGATCAAAACATATTCCGGAACTAGGAAATATTTTTGCCAAGTGTCGGAAATACAGAGTTTAATCTAGAAAAGTGTGTCTTCATGGTCTGACAAGGAAAGATATTAGGACACATTGTCTCTAAAAATGGAATTTCCACATATGAAGACAAAATCAAAGTGATTCTGGATTTATCGAGACCAAAGACTGCTAAAGAAGTGCAAATATTTATGGGACACTGCGGATACTACCGTAGATTCATACACATGTATGCCATAATTGCTAGACCTCTTTATGCATTATTGTCTAAGTTTAATTGGACAGAAGAATGTGAAAAGGCCTTTAACGAATTAAAGAATCGATTAATTTCAGCACCAATCCGTCGAGTACCAAATTGGAACAAACTGTTTCACATTCACGTAGATGCTTCCAAGTTTGCCATTGGTTGCATCTTAGCTCAACCCGCGGATACAGGGAAGTTAGACCACCCTATAGCCTATGCCAGTAGACAATTGAATCAAGCGGAGCCCAATTATACCACGACTGAGAGAGAGGGTTTAGGGATGGTGTACGCAGTGAAGAAGTTTCGACACTACCTTTTGGCAAACAAATTCAAATTAGTCAATAAGCCTTGTAATACAGGACGACTCGTACGATGGTTTCTATTGTTGATGGAATTTGATTTTGAAGTAGGAGTCAAGAAAGGGAATACGCACATTAGAGCGGATCACTTATCGAGAATGACACATGGAGAACCCCCCGTGGGAGTACCGGATGATCTGCCAGATACCTATCTGTTTAATCTCGAAGTATGTCCCCAATGGGCAGAAAAGTTGATCCCTATACTCACATATGGACCTAGACATGGGATCACACCAAACCGAAACCAAGATCTATGGAAGACTAAAAACCTTCATATCATTGCTGGAAGTTTATATCACCAAGACTCAAGTGGATTACTCATGAGATGCATGGAAGAAGAGGAACAACAAATGTGGCTTCAAAAAGCACATGTAAATCAATGGAAAACTCATTTAAATGCAAACGGAACATGGCAAACACTGAAGAGATTAGGTATATATTGGTCAACCATGTAGAGGGATACACATAACTATGTATCAGCCTGCCCAACTTGTCAAGAACAAAATCCAGAAGAGAACTCTACTCTATGCTACTCCACTGTAGCACCAAGATGGAGCATGCCTCTGGTGAAGTTCTTGAAGACCCAAGAGTACCCAGAAGGAGCCACTCTAGCAAGGAAACATGCACTCACAGAACAAAGAGGAATATGCTCTCATATGAAAACTACTCTTCAAGCGAGGCACAGACAACCATTTACAAATGTGCATTCATGAAGATGAGTATCTTGTTGTTTTAGAGATGGCACATACAGGAGCTGTAGGAGGACATTTTTCTGCAGATAAAATGGCAAAAATGATTCTCTTTGCAGGGATGTGGTGGCCAACTCTACATCAAGATGCAGCCACATATGTTCAACGATGTGATACATGCCAACGAACAAAATATCCCATTAGAAGAGATGAAATGCTTCTGAAACCCATGATGAGTGCCAGAGCCTTTACTAAATGGGGAATAGACTTCATAGGACCGATTAGCCCACCAGTTAAAGGATCCCATGTCGAGTACATAATCGTAGCCACAGACTATTTGACCAAATGGGTTGAAGCCAAAGCAACCAAGAAAACCGATGCGAGGACTACAGCCAAGTTTCTCTTTGAGAACGTATTCACAAGATTTGGATTGCCTATAGAAATTGTGAGTGATAGAGGCACACACTTTGTGAATGAAGTGATAGAAGCCCTACTGAATGAATTCTTAGTAATTCATAAGAAATCAGCCCCATATCACCCACAGGCCAATGGACAGGCAGAAAGTTCAAACAAAATCTTGTGTACAGTCCTCACTAAAATTGTGAACAATGGTAGATCTGATTGGGATAAGCCATTACATCATGCTTTATGGGCATTCCGACTAGCCTACAAAACAGCCATAGGAACTACTCCTTTTAACTTAGTGTATGGACAGAATGCCATCTTGCCAATCAATTTCTTAATACCCACTCTCAGAGTAGCAACAGCTTACGAGTGGACTGGACATGAATTATCAGCTCAATTGGATCAAATCGAAAAGTTACACGAAACTATGTTACAAACTGTAGTAGGGATTTATGCTGCTAAAAGGCGATAGAAGGCATATTTTGATGCTCACATTAAAGACAAAAACCTAAAGGAAGGAGACTTGGTTTTGGTCTATACTTTGAAGCAGCATGCAAAGAAACTGCAAAAAAGAGGATATGGCCCATTAATCATCAATCATACAAGCGGAGCCATCAGCTTAGCAACCCTAGATGGAGAAGTATTGCCTAACTATATCAGTGGTTGCCGAGTAAAAAAATATTTAGAGCCATTGACAGAAGAGATAATGTCACGATTAATAATGGGGAAAAATAGGTGCAAAGAGGAAGAAAGAATACGAGAAGAAGCTAGACAAGAAGCGCTAGAACAAATCAGGAAATGAAAGGAGTGGATGAGAGAGAGAGAGAGAGACGAGAGATATCGACAAGGAGAGGAACTCATCCCAATGGCTAACTTTAGAGCCAGTGAAAACTTGAGACAACAAATAAAGCAACCTTATTTGAACTTGGGTGCTGGAACAGAAGAGTACCACTTAATGGATGCACTCATTGACTCAGGAGAAGCCGTAAGCTGTATTAAGTATTCATTGACCCAGAAACTCAAGGAAGAATTATGCCCATCTAAGGCACAACTGATTGGAATAGGAGGAAAAATACTAAATGCATAAGCGAGATTACCTTACCTCTACATCTCGAAAACAACACGATGGAACATAAACTCTTAGTATGTCACGATCAAAACTTATTAGAAGAGCTCGTGTTAGGTCAAGATTGGATATATGAATATGAAGTGACTATTCAATTGGCCCTAGGATACATCTCGGCCAAGATAGGACATCGTGAGGTATTCATCATGTTAGATGAACGAATGATCAAAGTCACGTGTATAGACCCGAGAGATCACTCAAATGAGCACGATGAGGAATGTATGTTCACTCACACTATGGAAGCCCCTCCACCAAGTACTTCATGTGAGAATGCACCAAATCTTGCTTTCACACAATCTTCTAAGCCAGAAAATCACATGACTAGTGTCTTCTCCAACAGAAGCCTCAGTGAGGAACCAAGCACGAGAGGGACTAGTCAGTATGACTGTCAAAAACTTGCACACATTAGAATTTACCCTATTCCTTACACTAGACAAGCTTGGATCAGAAAAGATCAAGTGACAGCATATCTTCAACAATAGAACTGCTCTCGACATCGGAAACAGCAACAAAAGAAGAATGCAAGTCACGTTGGACACCCAGGTCCACAAAGGATTACTAGAGTATGGATTCCAAAGAAGGTGATAGCCGCACAGCCGGCTCGAACACAAATATGGATTCCCAAGTCAGGTGCCCAAGTGACAATCATCAAAAAGGAAAAGTCTAGACACAAGGAGAATCAGTACGATCTAAAGGTGCAACAAAAGAAAACGAACAACTACAGGATAGAGCAGGAGCCTAACTATGCAACAAAACTCATTCAAAGATTCAAAAGGCAGACAAACCAAAAGTACAATGTGAGAAGCACTGCTAGGAATACAGGTTGTCCCAATGGAGTAAAGCAAATTTGGATGCCGACAGGCAAAACAATCTGTACACATCACCCAAATAAATCGGGTTGCACGCATCTGAAGTTACAAGAGTCCAAAGTATGCATAATAGGGCCACATTACAAGGCCAAGCATTCGGCACATTCTTCTTCTACTACAGGATAGTGAAGCACATTTCCCTCTTGGGAAATAGGAGAGCAATTGTAAAATAATCCAAAAGAAAATAACTAATGATTCAATAACCGCTTCGGCTATGAACTAACCTTTCTGTTTTCTTTCAGACAAAAACATAAAAACAATATAAATAAGTATGAAAAATCCCAGGTATTACCTTTCTCACACCCACGGGGAAGGGACGACACAATCCACTCAGAGAGTTACTGACTTCATGAAGGATAAGTGAAGGATGATTCTTGATGCCAGATTGCCACTAATTACTTGTACATATTGAGTGCAGACGGCATCATCCAATTCCGAGGCTACGCAAGAGGAAGAGGTCCTGCTTCTTCCCTTGGAATCAATCACGAAGGCAAGAGGTCATTGATTGCTTGATGATCAACCAGTGTCCGAGCTTCTTTTTATGGCTACCATTAAGATCATGGATAGGGATCACTACTTTCCTATCATGTCACAAGATTTCCAGACTATCATACAAGGATTACCATGCATGATAGATGTCTGGACAAGAGCAAGAATTGATGCATTCCTCAGACTTCCAATATACCTGCCTGATTTTCAGAGATGTACACAAGTGATGAATACACTACAATCTGCATTAGATAAGCCATCAGTCCCGGAAGCAAGAGTTCTTGACAAAGTTGGTACGTGGAAAACAATTAGATTCACTCATGAGCTAATCAACATAGCTTTTGGATGGAATCAAGATGGCCTCACCAATGTCAAGGATGAATGTCATGATCCCAAAAAGAGAACGTTTTTGGAAATCAACCGAATAGATATCGAAGACTCGGTTTGATTGGTACACCAACATTTTTGTTTTCCTAGTATGCATAGATACACAGCACCTCATAAAATTGTCGTGCGATTACTTTCCCATGCAATGAGGCAAGTAGGAAATCAAGTAAACATGACTCCGTATATTCAAGACCGCCTATTCGAAGCCAAGAAGAAGTGGAGTCAGAAGAAATTTTTGAATGGAAGTTCGGCATTGACCTTACTCATTCATGAGGCACTTGAAATGAAGGATTGCTTACACTTGATGCCAACTTCAATAGAGATCGCAAAATATGCAAAGTCAGCGACAGTTCCAAAGAAAAAGAAAACAATCATCTCCATTGAAGAAGTGGGAACCAGCTCAAAGAAACCCATGAGAGGGACTAAACGCATTAGAGAAGAAGAAGCTCAAGAGACACCACAATCAAAGAGAACCCATACTTTGCCAAAAATTCCTTTGACACAACAGCCAATCACAAAAAGAGACCTCTCAGCAGCGCTAGAGGAGACACACATGTATATGCAGGGGCAAGTGAACTTAAATGTTCAAGGACATCAATACAAATAGGCAAGTCAAGGAAAGCAACAAAAGAATAAAGAACACACCCCAGAACAAGCTTCCAGATATAAAGCACTAGGATTAGACAATTCGAGCTCTAATGAGGAATCCAGACCTGAGAAAGACACATTAGACACTGACATAAGAATAGAAATGAACAATGAGGAATGGACAGAGATAAATCAGGTCGAGGTCACACCTGACAATCAACAGTCACATGCAAGGAACCAAGAAGAACCCACCGAACCAGTACACATTATTCAATTGAACGATCAGTCCAAAATCAGCATCAAGGAAGCTCCAATCACAAATAAAGATGTAGTGCAACCAGTAAAAGAGGAAATGTAAACACACATGGACAAAGAAGACAGTTTACAACAAAATAAGGAACAAATTGTGATTGAAGTACTTGATGATACACCTCAAGGCAAGATTGACCACAGGGAGGCTGAGCCACGGATACAACTCCATATTCGGCAGCCCCATGATACTACTTTACATGTAGCACAGGGGAAAGATGTTACCACGGGTGAAGAACCTAGCATCCCTACCACATGGTTAAATGTAGACGTTACTCAATTAAAACCAGTAGTCAAGTAGATGATACAAATGGCCATGGATAGGCAACAACAAATGATGGACACGAATGCGGATTATGACAAGACCATGCAGGAAAAGAATCAATTTCAAGTAATGAGTGAGCAATTGTCCGCACAGCTCATTTAGGCCCAACAAGAGATTTCAGCTAAGGAAACGAAGATAATCACAGTCAAAGGACAATGTAATACATTGATGAAGCAGCATCATCAGCTCTAGACACAACTGATGGATTTACAAAGACAGCATGAAGCTAGTGAAGCAGACAAAGAGAGGATGAAAGCCCGAAGCAATCTGCTCGAAACACAACTAAAAGTATATATGGACGAAAATGATAACTTACGCAACAGAAATAAAGAACTGATGAAGGCATTGCTGTATGGCCAACCTATAGAAAAACAAGAGACATCAGCTAATGATCAGAAGGAACTGAGAGATCAGATTGAGAAATATGCAGATCTACTGAAACAAGAGCAAACCCTAAAAGAAGAATGGGAACGCAGGTACATTAACGAAACCAATGAGCTCAAGAAACAGTTGAACACTGCCAATGGAAAACTTGTAGTGAGTTATAGTGAAAATATGGATCAGGTAGCAGAAATTAGTAATGAACTGCTTGCAGCCAAAGAGGCACTCAGGGCAGCTATGCAAGAAGTTAAAGAGAAGACTGAACGCCTTGCACGATTAGAAACTAAAGCAGAAGAGAAAGTACCCATCGAGACACCAGTAGAGCCACGACCAAAGAGTCCTACTGATGAGGTAGAGGTACGTCCTCTATCTCCCCCGATCTATAATTCTCCAATAAAAGAGCAGATGGCAGAACCATGTGATGATCATCCCATGCCATATACTGCAAAAATAGGTCAGAAGGAACGGGCACTATTGGTGTCTCGATTGACAGAAAATTTTGAAAATGAAGTGATCAAAGTAATGAAAGAAGCAAAAATAAAGGGCAAAGACTTGGACACAATAATGAAGCCTTTCAACATTCCATATGGACTATTGAAAGAGAAAACAAGGCAATACATAAAGAAGAGCACACAGAAAGATCCAGATGATCAGCTGCATTTCAAAGATAATACATTCAATTATACTCAAGAGGAATTTGAAGCTACACAGCCGGTATGGAGGAGAAAATTTTTGGAGAAAAATCCGACTTTGCGGGTGCACTGGCAAGCAGCACCGTATCTATTACAGGTAAACCCTTCATTTTTCCCAACACCCCGTCGTCGAGAAGCAAGAGAATTTTTGGACATGCAAAAGAGTGGTGCGATCAATAAACAGTGGCTGAATTATCTGCTACTTCCAAGTCCACCTCATAATTATTTATCGACAAAGGATTACATGGTAAAAACCATTGAATTTTGGCTGCATTGTTATGCGACAGTCCTCGATTTAACTATCAAAATGAAGAATAAAATCCTCAGCATGATCTGTACAGTTTTGAAGGTGTTCAAGCACGCGGCTTATACATTTTTAAATTTCATTGGTATTAATCAAGGAACAGATATCCTCATTTTTGATCTGTCTGTTATGCCTAGCCGACCCACAATAATGGCATATTATTCTAGGCTTATGTTTTTACCAAGTACATATATGCAAACATTCGAAGAAGCTTTCTTCACAGGATTTTTTGAAGTTGATTCAGAGATTTTCTTAAAGATGTCGTCCAACTTGAATTCCAGATTAGTGGCATATGAATTAAGCTTCTTCACTGATCAAAGACAACCACCACATGACGGTGTGAAAGCAGAACAATGGAAGCAACTTATGATATGTGAAGCTAATCTGCTTAATGAGACAGAGCAAAAAGTTTACAGAACATACTCTCGCCGACTTCCAAAGCCTGTCGGGGACGACAAAGTTCAGGAGGGGGGCAGTGTTGAGGGAGAGTCCAGCAAAAGGAAGAAAAGAAGAAGACAAAGAAAGAAGCTTCACTAAAAAGGTTATATATGAAGATATATCTCTGCAAGAAGCCCTACAGGGGCGCAACACTCGTCTCTACACAGAGCCCCGCAGGGGCACACATCAAGGAAAAGCACGTAAGAGGGAAGGACGGACCAGGGCCAGGAAGTATCCATGAAGAAGTGCAAGAAGATATCCGGCAGGTCCTGATCCTTAAGGAGATGCTTCAACATCTGGGTCTTCGAAAGGTCCAGATCGAAGGCTGAAGGACCACACCTTCATACCTTCCACTAGTGGTGTGCATGGCAGCCCGACTTAACACAACAACCCAGATTTGAAGAGGTTATTGGTGAACTAGACTACAAATCTCAGGTAGTCCAACTCCACGGGTTGCATACCGAGAAAAGAGAAAAAGAGGCCACGACCAATACAACAGGTCCCGAGTTACGATCAGTTCCTTGCCCACTGGTAAAACGACATCATTACAACTTCCACAGAGGCGGGCAGTGATCGACTATGGGCACAACACCAGAGACAAGAAGTAAAGCCTGTCAAGGGACGACAGAGGCAAAGAGGGGGAGAGTGTTGCAGAGCTAAGAAGAGCAAAAGGTAGAAAAAGAGGGGCCCCAAAATTTTTCCGATTTGGACACTTTATTTTTGTATCATAGCCATTTTGTAACATATTTTCCGATGTAAATGCACTACAGGAGTCCTCTAGATGCATACCCATGAAGATTAGTAGCTCACCCATGTAAATTAGTAGGAAATTAACCTTTTAGTGAATAAAGTGCCGGTCTCTTGTGTGAAAGGACCATTTTTAAGGCACATGTATATAAGTCAATTTGTGACTCTTTTTAAATACTTTCTGCCATTGTGAGAATCAAGAGCACAGAATTTCGAATTTGTGTTTTCTCCTCTCTGTATCATCTTCTTTGTGAGATTATGTGCATGTGTGATGCTTGAAAAGAGTGTTAGGAAGTGTTGTCTATCCATGAAAGTGCTTGTTTGCTGTTGTTAGGGTGTGTGTGAAGTGTAGGAAGTGCTGAAGTGCAGGAAGGTCATTCTCGTGACTCAGTATTTTGCTCATAACTTGAAGTAGGAGTGTCAGAATTGAGTGAAAAGACTACCATTGGATGCGTCTTCTTGAGAGCTTTGAAAGGAACTTGCTATTTGCTATATTTGGAGTTCGGAGCTGAGAGAAAAGCTCGATTTACTGTTGGCTACTGCTCCAAGTATCGTGGCATCTCCACAGATTCTTGACACTTGTTTGGAATAGGCTTGGACTTATTTGCACTCTTTGGGAAGCTCATTTGCATTGATCATCATTTGAATGCATGTCTTCATACACTCGGCTAGGTTTTGATACTCCTCGGATTGATAAATAAAATGTGAATCCCCACTATATGCACTTGAGGGGGATCGAGGTATAGTCTCTTTCTCCACAAGTCCCTAGGTTGGTACTTAGGTACACAAACTCCTAAAATGTTAATGCATTTGGATTTCCTTTCATCATCAATCAAAGAGTAGATGCAAAACTCTCATATGAATATAGAAGACCATTAAGAACAGTCTACACAAATGAACTATTTGGCAAGACTTCATCAACAAAAATCAACTGCTCCTTCAAATCTTTGATCTTTGTCAAAAAATTGTCGATGGAATCTCCTTCGGGTGTTGATGATGCCCTAGATGAAGCGGGGACCTTTTCTAATGCCAATTATTGGAGGTTGAGGTCTATGGAAACACAAAAACATCACAAGGAAGAAGAAGACGTTTGGAGCACAATAGAACACTGAATGAATTCCCAAGTGAATGTAAAAGGATGAGTAACATATTAGGGTTATAGGCATATATACAAGTTGGGGGAAAAAACCTCTTAAAGAGGGAAAAAAGTGCCCTACTAGTCCTAATGGTGTTTGCACACATCACTATCAAAATATATCACCAGTCCTTGCTAGTGCATGCCACTAGATCCTCAACTCTGAGTAGGGGTTAGACCTTTCCCCTCTAACAAAAAGGTTGCAAAGATTCTTTGTTTAAAAGATCAAAAGTTTAATGCTTTCTTCCACCCCAAAAAAGCAGGAGTAAAGTTAAATAAAAAAAGAAGTAGCATAGTAATGGTTGGTACCAAAGCTAAAACTATATGAAGATGAAGAATAAAAAGAAGAAAAGAATAAAAAAATCTAAAAAAAATGTTTGTACTGCTAAGTAATATATGCAAGCTACACAAGGTGGATGTATACAATAGTGGAAATAGTAGTATCTCCTGATGAATGTGTAAGTACATAGAATCTAAATGTTTATATAAGATGACAACTAACTTTGAAAGGAGAAGACATGAAGGATTGCACTTGGAAAGTCTATTGATTTCTATAAGTGTATTACTAAGCTATTTTCAAAGTCATATGGTGTACAAATGTGTTTTTTATTCTAGCTTGGGTAATTAAATTTGATTTATCACGAAAATATGCATTTGCAAAGCAAAGAAATATCATGATAATTATGAGAAACAATTTGAAAACACTTAAAAATGTTCAATTGATCTCTGATACTGCTCTAATTGAACATGTAGGTTGGCCTATCGAGGACAATGTGCAAACTTAGTGGGACAAATGTTGAGAAGATCCCAATTTGCTGGTTGATAAAGAGATAATTTTTTTGTGAATGCTTCAAAATCTTCATTTTTCTACTATTTAAACTTTCTCTCATTGTAACAATTTGATGTTCTTTTCTTCTACTAATTAGCCTTTCTCTCGTTGTAACAATTTGATGTTCCTTTCTTTCGTACCTGCATGAATAAACACAATAAAGAACTTAGAAAGAGGTTGATGTGTGTGAGTGTTTACGTGCTCTATAAGTGTGTGTGTATTATGTGCTCATGTATGTTTGTATGTGCATGAATGTGTAAGTTTATTTGTGTTTGTTAAAATGAATGTATATGTGGGCATGTGAGAGAATGTGTATGTATGAATGTGTTAATATGTGTGAATGTATGGATATGTGCATGTGGATATATATGTGTATATGTAAAGATCTACATATATGTGTATGTGTGTGAGGGTAACTATAAGTGTGTGCATGTGCATTCATATATGTATATGTGTGTGGATTTGTGTGTGAAATTATATGTATGTGTGTGGACTTGTGTGTGAAATTATATGTATCTAATTGTGGATGTACGACTATGTATGGCTAATGGCAAGAATATGTAAGTGTGAATGGATCTAACCTTATGTGATTATGTGTGAATGTGTGTGTATAATCACATATATGTGTGAATGGTTGTGTTAATGTAGGTGTGTGAGTTTATGTTTCTATGTGTGTGTTTATGTGTATGAGATCACTCGAGCGTTTGTGTGTATGTAACCTTAATTTCTTATTAATGGTATTTTTAATAAAAATTGTAAACCATAATAAGCAGTAAAATTAATAACATGAATACGTGAGAAATATGTGTGTGTAGTGTAAGTAATTCGCGTTCCGTGTGTCTCTGTAGTGTATGTTGAGTGATGCATGAGTTGAGTTGTGTGAGTGATGTCTTGTGTTGTGAGTGACGTGTGAATCATGTGTGCATGCATGCCTTTGTGTTTGTGTGCTAACGTGTGTCAACTAATGTGCGTTGTTTGCATATATGTATGTTTGTGTACGTATATATGTGTGGGTGAGCTATGTTTTTTCTTTATGTTATTTGTGCAGGTATGTGGGATGGAGAGAGATAGAGAGAGAAAAGGCCATCTCTCTCTCTCCATCCTATCTTTTGCATAGTTAGCACATAGAAAGAGAGATAAAGAGGGAGAGAGGGAGAGAGAGAGAGGAGAGGAGAGCGAGAGAAAGAGAGCTTAAAGTGGAGAGAGAGATAGAGAGAGAGAATAGAAAATACAAGATATAAGTAACAAAAGGAAATAGGAAACGGATAAGATAAAACAACTGATTTATATAAGGATAAGAAGAGATAAACATAGAATAAAAATAGAGTTAAATAAGCTTAAATAGGAAATAAAAAAGGGAAAAATAAACAAAAAAACTTAGATAAGGGGTGTAAGGAGTTGTAGACTTCCTATGAACTCCTCTAGAGTAACATAACAGATTGAACTCATGTGAGGTATACTCACCTACATGATCTCAATGTAAAGCCTTTAGCTTAGTTCCTTTTTCACTCTCAATTGAAGAAAGCCATTTTTTGAAAATAGGGAATACCTCATCCTTCAAGTTGATAGGATACAACTAGAATTTTCTAATAGCATCATCTATGAAAGTGACAAAGTAAATAGAACCACCTAATGACCTTGTGGACATAAGACCACACACATATATATGAACAAGCGTTGAAGGCTGAATTAAAGAGTAACTGTGCATTTTATGCACATTCAGAGTTTTCTTTCCATATTGAAAATGCTCACAAAAAGAAACATCATAGAAAGATAACACAGGTAAGTAACCAGAATGAGAAAGATTTTCCATCCCACTATCAGATATGTGGCCCAAATGGTCATGCCATATACAATTCATAGGTTGTTCATTTATAGCTAACAAATATTCTTTATGTGATACAAATAAATGATGAAGTGAGCCAACTTTGCTACCTACTACAATAACCATATTCCTCTTTGTTATACAAAAGGATTGAGCATAGAAAACCACTTTGTAACCAAGTTCATAAACCAACTCACATCAAATTTCGTGATAATTGAGACACATGGCATACGTTATGCATTGTAAATTGTGAGCCATCAATGAACTACCTAGCCATATCTCCAATCAACAACATCACACTTGTAAGAATCACCAAGTCTCACGATACCGAGAGACTTTGTTTCCTAATGAGAGAACCAATTTCTATGTGGTTTCACATCGAAAGAAGCACAAGAATCTCATAGCCATGTGGGAAAGAGAATCAGCCATAAGAGCCTCACTAAGCACAATAGTGTCAAGTGTCAACATGTTAACATCATAAAAAATAGCATTAATTTCCTCAATCTTCACATTTGAAGCAAATGGTGTAGGTGACTATTTAGCATGCCCATCAACTATTGTCCTTTACCTTTAGCATTATTTAACACATAGCAATATTTCTTCATCTGTCCTTACTTATGACAATGGTGACACTTGATATCTCTCATCCTTGATTTACTTCTACTGTTATTATGTTGACCATCCTTTTCCTTGTTCTTGATTTTGTCACATTGTTTAATCTTTCCTTTGTAAGAATCACAAACACTATATGCATCTCCACATTGAATCGCAACCATATAATTTCTATACATCTCTTCTATCAAGAATACTCCACATATGTCATTGTAGACCAGTTTACCACTAGGATCACTATTGTTAATGGCTGTTCAAAATGGATCCCATGATGATGGCAAGGTGCATACAAACAAGATTGTTTCATTTCATTATCCATCTCCTTCTTTTTAGCTTGTAACTAAGAAAATATAACATCAAATTCATTTACATGAGTAGCAACACTATCTGTATCCTTCATGCAAAGGTCATATAACTTTCTAATCAAATACACTATTTGATGTCTTTTATTCTTTGTAAGTGTTGGATAACTTCTTTCAAAGCTCCTCTACACTTTTATAGCCCAATACTATAAACTAAACATTATCTACAAGGTGTTATCGAATGCTAAACCTAGCAATTTCATCCAACTCATCCCAATCATCATCATCCGTATTAGCAATATTCTTTGAGATTTCATTTACTAGCTTCCATTGCTCCTTTGAATCAGCACATCCTTAGTTTGATTCTTCCATAGAGAAAATGTTTGTGCCATCACATTTTTGGATATCACAATGGTCTTTGACCTGCAAACTATAGGTCATTTTGGGAACACTAGTACTAGACCATGATCCACCAAATGTGCTTGAGACCTCTAATGCCATGATGATAGAGAGTTTACTAGAATGATAATGGAGTCGGAATAGTTGAGACACCACTAAGGCTCAAAAAAGATGAACAAGTGTCAAATTGTAGGAAAATTTTGCTAGTCTCCCCAAGAAAATGGATCAATGTGTTAGTGTTAGTGTCCATGTGAAAGGCCAAATGGCCATCAGACACTTTTGTATATGTTCTTTAATAAAACATATAATGGTTTGGTCAGTCACATACTGTAAGTTTGACTGAATTTGTAACACCTAAGAATTCTATGTTCCTGCTCCATGTGTACTATGTTTTTCTGCATATTATGCAGCCTTTGTGCAGAGTATCATGTGTGACACTTGGAGCTCAATTTTATACTTTGATGATATCATCGTGGAGCTCTCAAGAAGGAGAGTGCACTGTGGTGTATCACCATCAAAATACTTCACTAGTATCAGAGCATCTCAATGCAAGAGTTTTGTTCCTTTGATATGAGCAAAGCGAGCACCTGTCGATCCACCCAAGGCTTTCTCCAAGGCTTATGACTAAGGTGGTGACCAAGGAATAGACTTTGGCATACCTTGTAATCCGAGTCACCGAAGTCACCGATAGCATTGTTGACTTCGTGTGAGAGAGGACCTCAATGATCAAGGAAGATGGAGGTCCTAGTGATTCCCGAGAGGTCACCTATCCCAGTATTGTTCCCCCCCCCCCCCTCGAGCCCTCTTAACCATGGAAATCTCTTGAAACTAAGATACACTCTTGTGGTGCTTGAAGAAGGGGAAAGACTAAGGTTCACATTATCTTCAACAAGTTTTGGGCCCTCAAAGCTTCATTCTTTGCTATTCTTGTCCAACGTTCTATGGTGCAAAAGAAAGTCGCTCATGGAGGAGTTGTAGAAGACAATATGGAACTCCCTTCTTTTCCAAATATGGTCCCAAAAAAACAAGCAAGGCAACCCAAGAAGCAGATAAACAGATAAGCAAGATGCATTCTCAATGACTGGTGCAAAATAGAGTACCCCCTAGAGTGAAACAGATTTGGAGGTGTAAGAATGAGCAATCCTCTGCTAAACCAGAACTAAAGGACATACAGAAACTGGTGCAAAATAGAGTACCCCCTAGAGTGAAACAGATTTGGAGGTGTAAGAATGAGCAATCCTCTGCTAAACCAGAACTAAAGGACATACAGAAAGAATAACTCAGTCAAAGACCACAACAAAAGAACATTTGAGGAGTCAACCAAGGTGGACTATCTCCATTTGGATACCGAAGTGATTGAGGAAGGCAGACCCCAAGTACAATGAAGCATCTAGGGAAATCAGTGACCTCCTAACCAACACTCACAGATGCAGAAAGGTCTCACTCACTAACTCACTAACTACTAAGGGTATCATGTTAGTATTGTAAAGGGGACAAGGTATCAGCATGTTTTTTATACAATGCGAATATGATCTCCTCTTCTAGTATATTCATAGAAAAACACTATGACTAGCATCATGGCTAAAGTAGCAGGCACTAGCTTGCAGGCAAGGACAAGTCAAACTCGCTTCAATATGGAAAACCTACCTATTGAAGTGCCATCGATCGAGCAACCTATGGAGTTACATTGCCTCGAGCAAATACCAATTCTTGATCCACATATAGGACTTACGGAGAAGGTTAGCAATCATTCTCATTGGTTCGATGGGATGCCAGTGAAGTTAGGAGATGAAGCATACATATGGGAGTCAAAGTGTGAATTCAGAAACGTGTGGGGACAGTTTCAATTTTTTTCAAGAGAGTTCGAGACTCTCCAGAACACCCCGAAACTACAAGTAATTTGGGAATCCACAAGGTTAGCCGAGCATTTCAAGGCCCCCATATCAAAGCTAGACCTCAAACACTGCTATTATTTGGTGTCCACCTTGTTGCCTAGTGATGTGAAAGATCGATCGAGTACCTTTATAATTCCTTCTCTATCACACAACAATGAACTGAAGAAGTTTGAACTCACCCTGGAATTGGTAAGAGATGTATTTAACATGCACAACACACATGTCTCTTCAGAAAAAGAAGCCTTGGTACCATACAACATGAAGGATAGGAAAATAGTCAAGCTCAAGGATATGGTGGCACGAACACCTAATGTGTCCATTCCCCTTTGTCTCTTCATGCAGCACTTTGCATTTTCAAGACAAGATAGATTGACTCAGCCACACAAAAGATTCTGGTTCAATCTTTATATGGTAGAGACATGCTCATTGATCATTAAGCTTCTGTGTGGATTATGGAGAAGTTGTATGAAGCTAATAAAAGGTGGTTCAAGAAACTAATCCTCAATGGATGTTGTGCCATTACTCGTATAATATATAGGTGTCTATCGTACGATGTACCCATCAAGCAAGCTTTGACTTGGTCCCAACTACAACTTTTTAAAGGTTGTCGAGCTTCTCTCCATCAAACTAAGATAATGAGAAACACTATTCCATGTGTCCAACCATGAGAAGTTCTTAAGACCCCAGAGATATCCCCAATGGGAGAAGGTATAATGCTTGCATTTAGCATCCACATTTCTAGATTGGGCTCTAAAGGAACTACACAAGCTAGACCATCTGCTCCCCCTTGCCATCAAAGTTTGAATTCAATTCCACTAGAGATGTTGAAGGGATAAGCACATTTGATTTTGAGTCCTTTTTGCAAACCACTCAACTATCAGATGTTGAATTCTTTTCTGACACAGAAGCTCTAGGTACCTCAATACAAGGAACGGGAAGATCAAGAGAAAGCCTCCATGTCCATTGCGAAGATGAACAATAAAGAACTCTCTCTCAATGATTGGAACAACATGAGGCAAAAGTGCAAGAATCTACTAGAGCTCTAGCCTATACCGCATAGCTCTATAGATTATACCAAACCATGGAGAGGTTTGAGCACAGCAAGTGCTTTCTCAATAGAGAAACAAAGTGCTCATGGCCCTACTTTTGGAGGAGGTCGACATCGATTGACAATTTAGTGAATCTCTGTAATTTCTATCAAAGACCTACAGTGTGGTTGAAGCGATCAAATACACATTGCGAAGGCCTCATGCCACATATAATCCACATCAATTATAAACTAGATCAAAGCCAGGAAAAAGCATTCAGATTCCCATCACTATTATGGAGGCAACTAGTACGACAATCGAACCAATTGTGATGACTACCACAACAGTGTCCACTAATCAAGACAAGACAACTTTCCAAGCCATTGACACTACCATGCCAAGTCCACCGAGGCAACAACTAGGAACTCCTCCCCATGAAACAACTATTGTCCATGAAGATACAACCGAGCCACTTCCTCCAACACCCCCACCATCACCCCTTCAAGTAGAGGTTGTAAATGTTATTTCTATTGCTAATACCTGAGAGAAAACTTTTATCTTCCATAGCCCCACTTTTAGTTCAACCCTATTTTCTTCCATCGACAACCCATTGTATCATACCACCACCGATACAAAAGAATCTCTCATTGACCCTGCCTTGGGACACCCCGCCTCCACAATCTCAGTGATAGGCCACCCAGACTTTAGATCCACCTTTTTTGGCTTCCATGTCATCAAACCTCACTCCGCAGTCCCACATCCAAGCTCTCACATTCCAACCTCCATCCTACCAATGCTCCAACCCATCCATGCCTTTTTTCTCAAAATTGTTCCCACCCTACACCCAAACATCCTTATCGGTCCCATTCTCAGCATCCACATCACAATTATTCACCACCACCATACGCATCTCACCTATCATAATGATTTACATGGTAGATACCACACTCACTTCCATGTCTGATAGCATGGACATCTCACCACCCACAACATTTCCCCCTCCACTCACGATTCCACTTTCTCCCATTCCCCCTCCACCAACTTCACCTGCACCCACCTCTCTATTAGAATGAACATTCACACTTCACATTCCCCATTACCTCCCCCTTGCATCCACACATGCACAAATTGCATCCTCATCAATATATAATGCATTCGATACGATGATTCAATGTATGATGCAACTCTAGACAGGGTACCATCAGTTAGAGGCACACAACTGCATACCCCAAGATTGTTGTGTGGAGTTACAACAAAAAATCACAATACTCAAAGTAGACAATGTGAGTCTTTAAGATCAGTTTCATATGCTATAGGAAGCACATGGCATACTTGAGACAAAGCTTCAAGATGTAGATATTGAAGCTACGCAAATGGTTAAATAGCATCTTTGAACTCAAATGGAATGCAATTCTAAAAGTCAATGCAACATGGCACTATTACGGAGGCATCTCATGGTGACTCAAGAGAAAATATTTAGCAGTAGCCATAGAAAATATCCCACGGTCACCTATCAGTCCATCAAAGTTTCAAGTTGTTCCCCCGGAGAACATCAAAATTATCCTAGAAGATTATACCAAATTGCTGGAGGCACATGAAAAATTATCAGAAGACCTAACCAAACTCTAGCAGCAAAGAGAGTTAGAAACTACAACTATTCAGATTACCACAACATCATCCTCTCTAGTCATTAGTGACTCAACTACACTAATGGAACTCCAGAAACAAGTTGAAGAAATGTAGGCTAAGCTCCTACAATATGAACCACCACCGTCCCTACCTAAGGCTCCGAAGCAAGAAGAAATTGTTTCCATTCTAGTGGAACAAAATTTTGAAGATGACTATGAACCTCAACTCATTCCTAGTGGATGGATAACTGCAAAAGGACAAGACATATTTGAAGCTCCATGTGCCCCCTGGTTGAAGTAAGTATAAGACATTGGACACACATGTGAGGATTGCACAGTGGTGCAAAATCAAGCCATCTAGGTCATAGAAGAAATAGTGCTGCAATCCCACCACTTCCAACACATGGCACCTCGGTGGCTCATAACGAACTCTGAATTCTAGTACAGACCCTATTTGTAATTTTGGTTGA
This sequence comes from Ceratopteris richardii, assembly GCA_020310875.1. Classification (NCBI taxonomy): domain Eukaryota; kingdom Viridiplantae; phylum Streptophyta; class Polypodiopsida; order Polypodiales; family Pteridaceae; genus Ceratopteris; species Ceratopteris richardii. The sequence goes on from CM035419.1 coordinate 129,458,932, forward strand.
TTATAATGTAGAAATTTCGCTACACAATTCCAACCAAAGGACTTACCACCAACAACACAGAAAGGGACTATTTTTCAACCGACCTGGCAGAAGTCCCTCTTGGAGACTTACTCAGAAATGTTATGGAGTTGGAACAATGCACTTCTACATCTTCTTTAGAATCCATGGTACAGAACAACTCCAAGGCATAGGTCATGGAAAACCTTTTCCATCAACGTACAAAATAATGGACAATGCAAGGAGTGGCTCAATTATCCATACATCACACCACCACAGGGACCACCTTCCATAACTTATATGATGGCCACTATACGCTGTCGGATCCATTGTCTAAAGCCAATGCTAGATGTTGCAGCGCAAATGATGCTGAAGATTCTGGATATGATGCAAATTGTCTTCAAAACGTTTTGCAATACACAGGCATCGCAAGTCACTCTCGCCGGCTTTAGAAATGAAAATTATGACCTTGTGTACGACATGAGCACGTCCCCAAGTACTAGAGTAGCCTATGCTTGGCACACCTGCATTAAATACCTTCAAGCCTGCTACAAACAAACTTTTGAAGATATGTTCACTATAGGTTTTTGGGAGTATCACTCTGAGGTATTCACACCTAAACCAACTCACCTCCTTCAACTATTTGCATGTGAGCTAGTGATGTATTCAAAGTATTACATGACTCCACACCTAGAGATCCCAAGTGCCATTGATTAGGATGCATTGCAATTTGATCTAGCAAAAGGATTAAGGCTCTGCGAACATGAATTGGCTATTGAAGTCCTCCAATATACATCGACCACCCTCCAAAACAGAGGTCTATTAGGGGTAATAAATGCTAGAGAGGGGGGGAGTGTTACAAGCATCAACAAACAAGAAGGCCAAAGAAAGGAGTTACAAGGAGCAAGGAGATGGAAACGTTATCCGGATCCGACAAGAATAGGCCTAATCAATTTTTTTCATGCATTATTTTCAATCAAAAGTGATTTTCATCACTACAACAACATTATAAATATCATTTTTGGTAGATTAGACTCCATTTGGTTCAAGCCAAGGAGTCCTCAAGCCTGATGAGTAATAGATGCAGTCACATAGCAATTTTCATAATTTTTATATTCCGTTTGAGCCCTCAAATAAGCCCTGGAACCTAATTTTTAACTAGGTTGGACACTAGGTCTGGACAAGGTCAAACCTAGTTAAAAACTATAAAAAGAGCTAGAGAGCTCATTTTTGAGGCTGGCTTGGTAGAGTTTAAAGCTTTTGTAATACAGATCTTGTGTAATTGAAAGCACTCCATTGTTCCTCTCTTTATTCTTGCCTTATGTGTGTGTATGTGTGTGTGTATGTGTGTGTATGTGTGTGTGTATGTGTGTGCATGCTAGTGTGCTTCTCACTCACACACTTGTGCCTTCACTTGCTCATGGTCATCATACTAGCTCTCACATCTCCACGGATTGACATTTATGAGGTGGATATCCTCACATTGGTACTCACCATTGTGCTAAAGTCACATAGATGTATTCTCAACAATAGACATACCCGATTCTTTCTTCTTTTAATTATGGTTGGCAAGCTTTATATATTCATCAATGGCATGTCCAACCTTTCAACAATACTTGCATGTATTCTCCTTTCACATATCACCATTAGGAGAGGAGGAAGTGCAAGAGGAGTGAGGATTTAGTTTTCATGAACTCAAAGTTGAACCATACTTGCTTTTTCTATTTTGTGTAATGGCAAGTGCTTCTGTTCCCTCAAGCAAACCACTTCTACTCACTCTTGACCACTCTTATTGCAAGAGAAGAGATAGAACTCATCAAAATTATACAAGTAGCTAAACCACAACTCACTTGGTGGACATGATAGCTGAGTGCTAAACTTCATCTTTCTATGCTCTTGGAACCAATTTGCCTGTTAAAAATGCACAAAACTATGACACAAAAAAAGCACATTGAGAAGGAGCTGAACACTCTCTAATACCATTATTAGATGTGTGAGTAAGTGAGGAAGCATGAATAGAAGTAGAGACAAGAGAAAAGAGGGAGATTGAAGAACAAAGATATGTGATGGCAGGAAGAGATCTCTATCAATAGATGATGAGTAATATGAGAATGAGTGAAGTAAGAGCTTGTTGATATATTTAGGTAGTGATGTGTGTGAACACGCTAGGACCATCGGGGCACTTTTTTCCCTCTTTAAGAGGTTTTTTCCCCATCTTGTATGTATGCCTATAACCCTAATGGGTTAATTATCTTTGTACATTCTAGTGGTAATAGATTCATGATTGTGTGTTGTGCTCCAAGCTTCTTCTTCTTCCTTGTGTTGTTCACGTGCTTCTGGAGAACTCAAACTCCAACAATTGGTATCAGAGCAGGTCACCGCTTCATGTAGGGCATACGAAGGTGAGCATACGAAGGTGTCACAGTCTCAAAATTGCATGAAATTTGGTGAGCATACGAAGGTGATTATGAATTCAAAATAGCTTCATGATGTCATGTCGAAATCACAATCTGAGCTTGTTTTGGCCTCCAAACGCAGTATCATAATGCTTGTGTAGGCAATTTCATCTTTTTGTGGCAAAGATATATATAGGTTTCTATTCGCTAGTATAAGCATCTTGAAGTCTACTATAGGCTTAGTAGAACTTGATAGGGTAGTTCTATTTAAGTTTTTTGAGATACAATCATTTTTTTGCATCAGGGTATTTTAGTCAATGGCCATGGATGAAAGCAGCGATGTATTTTTTATGTTGGCTGTTGAGAATAAGTTAGACAGTACCAATTACCCATTATGGGCTTATATGATGCATCATGTATTGGTTGCAAAAGGATTGTGGAATATTGTGCAGGGTGTTGAAAAATGTCCTATTACACATGCAAGCACAATTACTGAAGGTGATGCAGAGGACATTGAAGATGCCAATATTCTTAATGTTCCTGTTTATTTTGTGGTTCCTATTGCACCTACTATAAAGAAAATTTGTTGGGATGGTAGAGATGCTCAGGCACATGCATTGATAGCCTTGTCTATCAAACGTGCCATTATTCCTCACATTCGTTGTTGTAGAATAGCTACCGATGCTTGGAACACACTTACCACTTTATAGCAAGCAATGAATGAGTCTCGTGTTGCTTACCTTTGAAAATAGTTGGAGAGTGAGCACATGAATGAAGGAGATTCCATGGATAATTTTCTGACAAAGATCAAAGATGTGAAGGAGCAATTGATTTTTGCTAATGAAGTCTTGCCTGATAGTTCACTTCTGTAGACTATTTTGAATGGACTTCCCAATTCAGATCAGAGTTTTGCTTCTACTCTTTGATTGATGATGAAAGGAAATCCAAATGCCTTAACATTTGAGGAGTTAGTCTCTGTTCTACTGCTGGAAGATCAGTCTAGGTCGAACAGGTCCATTATGCATGTTGCAGATCAAGCTTTCCTGGTTAGTCAAAAGGGCAAAGGTAAATGGAGCTCTTCTACTAGTAAGTAGAAATCTACTAATTGTGCACAATCAAAGAAGGATGACATAGATGAGAAGAAAACAGAAAAGAATTTGCAAATACTATAAAGGATATCATCATGTCATAACGAGCTATACAAAATTGGCTGCTAAAGAGGCAAGGAAGAAAGAGGCTGGAATGATTGTTGCAAAGGCCTCTACACCCAAAATAGAGTCTGTTAATCTTGTGTAGAATGAAGAATGGGCGTCTACTATTGTTTGCAATTTTGACCCATCTCCTCATGAATAGTGTATCTTTGTAGTAGATTTAGATGTTTGGGACTTTGATAGTGGGGCAAACAAACATATTACCTCGCAGCACAATTTCTTCACTTCACTCGGGCCTGTCCCTACAGGAAATACTATCACATGCACCAACAACTCCTCTTATCCTATTATGGGAGTTGGTAAGATCATTTTGACTATTGCTGATAGTAGTTATTTTACATTATCAGATGCATTATTTGTGCTAGGGATCAAGAAGAATCTATTATCAATTTCAACTTTAGCCAAAATTAGCTTGGTTGTGAAATTTGTTGATGATAGATGTACAGTTCATGATCTATCAAATGGTGATGTCATTCTTGCTTTTGGCATTTTATGTTGTGGGTTGCATAAGCTCATAGACTATGAAAAATCTATGAATGATTCAACATGTGGAGTACATGATTCTCAGGCTTTATCAGATGCAAAGGTTTGGGATGCATGCTTTGGTCATTTGAATTTTGTTAGTTTGCTATGTCCACAAAAATCTGAAAGGGTGTCCTCTCTGCCCAAACTTGAGGCACTTGGTAAACATGTTTGTGAAGGCTCTATTTTTGGCAAAATGTAATGTTCCTCAATCCCAAAAGATGGTTCAGTTCGAGCTACTCAGAAATTACAGCTTGTTCACAGTGATGTTTGTGGTCCTATGCAGACACCCTCATTTGGAAACAATCTTTACTTTGTGACTTTCATTGATGATTTTTCCAGGCATGCATGGGCGTATCCATTGAAAGCAAAGTTCAAAGTATTTATGTGCTTCAAACAGTTTTTGGTTTTGGCCAAAAATCTATCAGCATGTAAAATGGGCACCCTCCATTCTGATCGAGGGGGGGCTTGAAATGTATTTTTGTTGGTATAGTTTTGAAGGCAAATGCTATTGTTTGTATCATCCATAGAATAAACACATTTTGGTTGGCAGTGATGTTGTTTTTGTAGAAGATACTATTGAGCCATTACATTGATGTACTAAGGAGATATCAGTTAGCTCCAAAGACATATATGACACTTTGCTGCCTCTTTTTATAGGTGGATAGTCTAGTGCTTGTCCTAATGAGGCAACTTCTCAACCTTTATAGGTTTCATGTGATGATGTAGATCATTTCATTTGTGATGCAGATTTACATGACATGCTTGTCGATGAGAGAGCTGATATTGAGGAGGCAAAAACTATGCCAAATGGTTGGTGTAGACTTTGCGTGATAGCGAATTAGATGCATCTCTATCATATCATACTCGTTCTGGCTCTCATAGTGCTTCTTTTGCATCAGATTTCTATGCTATGGCTGCCTCTAGTCTTTGTGATAGAATGAGCCTGTCTCATTTGATGAAGCACAAAATTTTGAAAATTGGATGGCTGTTATGCAATCAAAATATGATGCTATTATGAAAAATGGTACCTAGTCTTTATGTGACTTCCTTCCAAGCAAGAAGGCCATTGGCACTAAGTGGGTATACAAGCTGAAGTGTAAGCCTAATGGAACAATTGATAGATATAAGGCTTGGCTTGTTGCAAAGTGTTATGCTCAAGAAAGAGGCATTGATTTTGACGAGACCTTTGCTCCTACCTTCCAAATGACTATTGTTCGTAGCATCTGTGCACTTGCAACTCATCATGGTTGGAATGTACATCAGTTGGACATCAAAGCTGCATTTTTGAATGGTGACTTGGTTGAAGAAGCATATGACAAAACTAGATCTATGATCAGGACAAGAGGTCCCATGAGATCTTCACCGTGACACACTAGCACTTTGACTATCATCAAAACATCTTGAAGGTAGATGGGAAGCTCCACCTCACCCATGCAAGGGGTTTTCACACCTCCCAATCCTATGAGATATGCCTCTATATGATTGAGACTTAATTGCAATTCTTGACAGTAAGAAAGACTAACTGCACTAGTGGCTGCTCTTGAGTCAATCAAGGCTCTTACACTCCTTGCACTCTTTCCTTATCCTACTTCTAGGGTCACGAAAGAACATCGATCAGTAATTCAAGGTCAAATTGCACCTGATGCTTGGCACATGGCCATGTTATATCTTGGTGCATCATGAGTATCTGACCTAGGTTGATCTCTACCATGTCTCCTCAATTTCATTCATCGGATGACAGCTTCACTTGTTGATATTCTATTGATAATCATGGGTCCATAGCCATGCTTCTCCAACTTTTGTGCATGTTGCTTCAGGGTGTATATTAGGACTAAATCTCCTGCTTTCAATCCCTTTTCACATGGGCATCGAAACAGGAGATTTGCCTTTTCTTGGCTACGTATACATGCAGCTACTCTTAATCTCATTTCCCCTAATCGTTCAAGGTCAAAGGTTCTAGATGAAAGATCATGGCTAGTCCATTGATGCTCTTGTCCTACTCTTGATGTTGGTATCAAGAAATCTAGTGGCAATAATGCATTCTGGCAAAATATCCTTTGAAAGGGTGTGGCTTGTAGTACCATTTTATCGATGACTCGATAAGCCCAAACAACATGGTGTAGTTGTGTGTCCCAATTAGAGCGTTTATTATTCACCAACTTTGTCAATACATTACAGAGGATTTTATTTGCGCTCTCATCTTGTCCGTTAGCTTGTGGATGATAAGGGAAGACTTCTTATGTATCACTAAGAATTCTTGGAGAAGGTTTTCAATGAATTCGTTCAAGAAGTGCATACCTCCATCACTTACTAACTCTATTGGTAACCCATATCTAATGAACACATTTTTTAATAAGAACTTTGCCATTGTTTAAGCATCATTCTTTTTTGTGGCGTTTACCTTCTACCGATTTGGTTAGATAGTCCATGGCAACAATGATGTATTCATCATGTGAACTCTTAGCTAGGGGATTAATAAGACCTGGAAAGTCTGTTCCCCACTTAGAGAATGCCTGACCTCCCATCATGGGTTCCAATGGCATCTCGTCCTTAAGTATCAGATACTAAGTCTGTTGAAAAATATCACACTACTTCACATAGGTATGTGCATCCATGTGAAGTGTTGGCCACCAAAGACCTCCGAATAGAATTGCCTTGATCACACGGTCTGGTCAAAAATGTCCCCCTACCACACCTTGGTGAGCAGTTTCTAAGATCTTAAGATATTCACTCTCATGGATATACAATCTTAAGTATCCATCTCTTCTATGCTTGTGTAAATTATCTCCAATGAGAGCATAGTCTAATGCTTCTTGTTCTAAGCTCTTTTGTCTAGCCAATGTCATCTCTTGAGGGAATGTTTTCATCCTTAAAAAGCTTACCAAATTTTCGCTCCAATCTGGCACTAAAGACACTAGATATAGAGTGGCATGTTCCACTGGTGGTCTAATTGCACATATTGGGAATTCCTTGCACATCCTACGGACATAAGCTTCCATGGTTGGCCAATGTAGGGTTCAATGTTTGGAGTGATGTTGTTGCAATGCACCTACATGTGCTATTTGCAACCACTTTGCATGCTCATCTTCGTCTACATAGCAAGCCAGGATGCCTTGATCGGTGTGCTTATACACACTGCCTACTAGTATGTGGTATTTTTGAGACCTCACTACTTCTTTATCTTTGGCTTTCAGTACAGGATGTTTAGGTCCAAAGGTGAGAATACGCACTATAGTTTTGGCCCTTTTAGGCACTACTTCTAGATTGAACAAGTAACCATCAGGGAGCTCATTTGATACTCCTTGAGGGGACTCTCTTGAAGTTAGTTTAGAAAGGGGATTTGCCCTAAGGTGAGTCTTACCTTTCCTAACCACAACTTCAAAGTCATATTCCATTAGTACGAGGAACCATCTTACTAATTGGTGAGTATTGGATGGTTTGTTCACTAGATATAATAGTGCTTGATGGTTTGTTAAAATTAAACTTATTTGCAAGCAAATAATGTCTAAACTTCTTAACCGCATACATCACGCCTAATCCTTCTCTTTTAGTAGTGGTTTATTTTTGTTCGGCCACATTCAATTGTCTATTGGCATAAGCAATGGGAAGATTCATATTACCTTTGCCCGTAGGTTGTGCTAGGACATGCCCAATAGCATAATTGGATGCATCCACATGAACATGGAATGGCAAGTTCCAATTTGGTGTGGTCAAGATTGGTGTTGAACACAATCATCACTTTAGCCCATTAAAGGAGTTTTCACATTCAAAGTTAGTCAAAAGGGAGGATGAGGCTTTACGATGATTACATACAGATGGATGAAATGTTGATAATAGCCGCAATGCCCGATAAAAGCTTGTACTTCCTTGACATTATTTGGCCTAGGTAGCTCTGCAATAGCTCTAACTTTATTTGCATCCGTCGATATTCCATTGTTTGACACTATGTGTCCAAGAATTTGCCTTGCCTCACCATAAAAACACACTTTTTTGGGTTCAGGTAGATCTGATATTCTCTAATTTGTTAAATATTTGTCTTAGTTCAGGTATATGTTTTTGTCTAATGTTGGAATGAGCGCATAGATCATCCACATGGACTTCCAAGTTTTTACGCAAGAACTCTTTAAAGCCATGACACATTAGCCTTTGAAAGGTAGTTGGCACATTACTAAGACTAAATGGAATTACCAGAAAAGAAAATATGCCCCATTACATGGCAAAAGCCATCTTATGCTGGTCTTTTGGGGCAATGGTCGCTTGATTGTAGCCAGAGAACACATCAAGGTAGCTATAGACTCCCTTGCTTGCTAGTGTTTCTAATAGATGCTCAGTGATCAAAAGCAGATAATTGTCTGTAATGGTGGTTGCATTAACCTTCTTCAAGTTAATGCATACACGTAGCTTGCCATTCTTCTTGGGCACCACTACGATGGGTGAAAGCCATTTAGTGTGCTCAATTTAATAGATAAATCCAGCTTCTACCAATATATCTATCTCTTCTTTGATCTTGGCAACGTAATTGTCGTTATATGTGTATGGATTCTGCTTAGAAGGTTTGGCTTCTGAAGTCATGGGAATTGTATGCGAGCATATGTAAGGTTCTACACCTTTTAGGTCCTTATAACTCCATGCAAACACATCTCTCTATTCTCTTAATTCTCTTTGTTGTCATAGGCCACTCCAGTGAGTGCTTCTCATTTAGGCATTTTGATCATGACTTTCCTATCTTCTATCTCATACTTTTTAAAGTTTTCAAGAACTTCAAACAAAGATTCTTCCTCCTCTAGTGGGAGTTCTCTCTTCTTTCTTTTCTTGCCTTCACTCTTGGTGGCTACTTGTGTAGTTAAGCTCACATCATTTGTAAGCTTTTCTCCTCCTTGAGGATTAGCTTCTACTATGTATAGGTATTCTCTGTCTGACGCACAAAAGGGGTCCATAATAATTGATTCTAAATTTGATTCATTTGCTTGTTCAACTTCACCATGCTAGGTTCGCACTCTTCTATAACCAAATCACACATAATTGGTTCTATAGTGAAAACTGAAATGTCATAGCCATCTTCATCAGAGTGTTGTGTCTATTGTTCTTCATTGATAGCTACATCCATAGTGGCTAGGATTTCTACCCAACCATGAGGTTCAAAATCTTCATTACAAAATACAACAGGTGCATAGGTTGGTTCTACAATTGATTTATGAGTTTCCTTTGCACCTACCTCGCTAGCATTTTCTCTTTTCTCTTCGTCCACTGCAACTTTGCACATCCGTAAGTGGGTGTCTTCATGCATCCATGAGGATCTTGACCCTATGGAATGCATTGAATCCATGTCATCGGTGGCTCTATGGATGGGATTCCATTGTATGGAAGGCATGTCTCTATGAGAGTAGTCTTTGAGATTGACTTTGGTTATAACACCTAAGTACTGCAAATACAAGGAATTGGTTCCCCAATCATGTAATATTTGCAATTGTCTCATGAATGGTCTTCCCAAAATTATCTCATAGACTTGGTTCTTGCTAAAGTCACATACAAGAAAAGTGTGTTGAAACTCTACACCACAAGTAGTGAGAGTAATCCCTTCTAGTAGTGGTAATGGTCTCTCTATGTGACCATTGGAGATCAGTAATTTCATTCTCATTGGCCTCATTGTTGGCTTGCCCCAATGCTTCCATAAGGAAGTGCTAGCAATTGCAAATCCTGCGCTTGAGTCCAAAATAGTCTTGGTTGTGTATTTCTGATGAGTGATAGGGAGATAGGTGTTTCGTTCTTCTTGTTGATATATTTAGGTAGTGATGTGTGTGAAGACACTATGACCACTGGGGCACTTTTTTATCTCTTTAGGAGGTTTCCCCCCCCAAGCTTGTATATACGCCTATTGCCCTAACAAGTTCCTTATCTTTGTATATTCTAGTGGTAATACATTCAAGATTGTGTGTTGTGCCCCAAGCTTCTTCTTCTTCATTGTGTTGTTTACATGCTTTCGCAGACCTCAAACTCCAACAATTGGTATCAAAGCAGGTTGTCGCTTCATCTAGGGCATCGTGGAGACCCCTTCGGTCACAATCTCAAAATCGCATGAAATTTGGTGAGCATACTCAAGCTGATTAGGAAATCAAAACTACTTTTCTCTATGGTGCTGAAATGGCAATCTGAGCTCATTTCGGCCTCCAAACGCACTATCACAATGCTTGTGCAAGCTATTTTGTCTTTTTGTGCCAAAGATATATATAGGTTTTGGTTTGCCAGTATAAGTGTCTCGAAGTTTGCTACAGGTTTAGTAGAACTCGACAAGGTAGTTTTGTTCAACTTTTTGAGATACAACCAATTTTCTACATCAGGGTGTTTTACTTAGTGGCCATGGTTGAAAGTAGTGATTTATTCCATATGTTGGTTGTTGAGGATAAGTTGGATGGTACAAATTACCCATTATGGGCGTATATGATGCATCATGTAATCGTTGCAAAAGGACTATGGAATATTGTGCAGGGTGTTGAAAAACATTTTATTTCACCTGCAAATATAAATACTGAAGTTGATGCAAATGGTGTTGAAGGTGGTGATATTTTGTAGATTCCTATTCGTCTTGTGGTTTCTACTCCGCCTAATCTAGAGCAAATTTGTTGGGATGGTAGAGATGCTCATGCATAGGCATTCATAGCCTTATCTATCAAATGTGCCATTATTCCTCACATTCACTCTTGGAGAAGAGCTAAGGATGCTTGGGATACACTTAACACTTTATACCAGGCAAGGAATGAGGCTCGTGTTGCTTACCTCCGAAAACAACTGGAGACTGAGCACATGAATGAAGGTGATTCTATGGATAGTTTTCTGACAAAGATCAAACACTTGAAGGAACAATTGATTTCTATTGATGAAGTTATACCAGATAGGTCACTTGTGTAGACTGTTCTAAATGGTCTTCCTGATTCATATCAGAGTTTTGCTTCTACTCTTCATTTGATGATGAAAGGCAATCTAAATGCCTTGACATTTGAGGATTTAGTCTCTGTTCTATTGCAGGAAGATTTGTCTAGGCAGAATAGGTCTATTATGTGTGTTGTAGATCAAGCTTTCCTAGCTAGTTAGAAGAAAAAAGGTAAATGGGGCTCATCAACTAGTAATCACAAATCTGCAAATGCTCCACATTTGAAGAAGGAAGACCAAGATTAGAAGAAATTTAAAAAAAAAAAATCTTTTGTGAGTACTCTAAACGAAACGATCATGTCATAAAGAACTGTCCAAAACTGACTGCAAAAGAGGCAAAGAAAAACGAGGCTGGAATGGTTGTTGCAGAGGCCTCTACACCCAAAACAAAGTCTGCTAATATTGTACAGAATGAAGAATGGGCATTTACTCCTGTTTGCAGTTTTGACCCATCTTGTCCTGAACGGTGTATGTCTATAGTAGACTCCTATGTTTGGTACTTTGATAGTGGGGCAACCAAAGATATTACCTTGCAACATAGTTTCTTCACTTGCCTTGAGCCTACCCCTACAAGGAATACTATCACATGCACCAAAAACGCCTCTTATCCTGTCATGGGAGTTGGTAAGATCATTCTGACTATTGCTAATGGTAGTTCTTTTACATTATCAGATGCTTTATTTGTGCCAGGGATCAAGAAGAATCTGTTATCAGTTTTAGCTTAAGCCAAGATTGTCTTGGTTGTGAAATTTTTTGATGACAGATGTAGAGTTCATGATTTGTCAAATGGCGATGTGATTATTGCTTCTGGCATTTTATGTTGTGGGCTCTATAAGCTCATAGACTATGAAAGATATGTGAATGATCTAGCATGTGCAGTACATGATTCTCAGGCTATATCAGATGCAAAGCTTTGGCATCCATGCTTTGGTCATCTGAATTTTGCTAGTTTGCTATGCCTACAGAAATATAAAATGGTGTCCTCTCTACCCAAACTTGAGGCACCCAGTAAACATGTATGTGAAGGCTGTATTTTGGGAAAAATGCAATGTTCCTCCTTCCCAAAATATGGCTCAGTTCGAGCTACTAAAAAAATGCAGCTTGTTCATAATGATGTATGTGGTTCTATGCAAACATCTTCTTTTGGAAACTATCTTTATCGATGATTTTTCATAGTGATGTATGTGGTTCTATGCAAACATCTTCTTTTGGGAACTATCATAGTGATGTATGTGGTTCTATGCAAACATCTTCTTTTGGGAACTATGAATTTAATCGATGATTTTTCTAGGCTTGCATGGGTATATCCATTAAAGGCAAAGTATGAAGTGTTTATGTGCTTCAAAGAGTTTTTGCTTTTGGCTGAAAATCTATCAGCATGTAAAATGGGCACCCTCCATTCTGATCGAGGGGGGGAATATGTGTCTTCTGAATTTAAAAAATTTCTGGTTGAACGTGGGATAAAACATCAGTGTACAATGTCATATACACCTCAAAAGAATGGAGTTAATGAATGTAAGAACATGTCACTCATGGAGATGGTGAGGTGTATTGTCAAGAGTCACGCTTTACCACATAGTTTCTAGCTTGAGGCTATCATGTGTGCAACATATGTACTCAAAAGGTGTCCCACTAAAGCATTGTAGTCCATTACTCCATATGAGGCTTGGCATGGTTGCAGGCCATCTGTTGCTCACCTACGCATTTTTGGTTGTTTGGCATATGCATTCTGAACAACAGCGCAAGAAATTGGATGATAAAGCAGTGAAATGTATTTTTGTTGGGTACAGTTCTAAAAGTAAAGGCTATCATCTGTATCATCCACAGACTAAACACATTTTAGTTAGCTGTGATGTTGTTTTTGTGGAAGATGTTATTCAGCCACTACTTTCATGTACTAAGGAGACATCTGTTAGCTTCAAAGACATGTATGATAGTTTGTTGCCTCTTTTTACAGGTGGACAGTCTAGTGGTGATCCTAATGAGGCAACTTCTCAGCCTTTACAGGTCTCATGTGATGATGCCGATCATTCCATTTTTTACGCAGATTTGCATGATGCACTTGTTGATGAGAGAGCTCATATTGAGAAGGCAAAGACTATGCAAAAATGCCTAGTGGAGATTCGAGACCTTCTGTGACAACAAATTAAATACACCTCTGTCATATCGTACTCGTTCTGGCTCTCATAGTGCTTCTTTTGCATCGGCTTGCTATGCTATGGCTGCCTCTAGTCTCTGTGATGAGAATGAGCGTGTTCTGTTTGATGAAGTAAAAATGTCTGAAAATTGGATGGCTTCTATGCAATCAGAATATGATGCTGTTATGAAAAATGGTACCTAGTCTTTTTATTGACTTGCCTCCTAGCAAGAAGGCCATTGGCACTAAGTGGGTATCCAAGCTGAAGTGTAAGGATGATGGAACAGTTCAGAGGTATAAGTCTAGGCTTGTTGCAAAGGGATACGCTCAAGAAAGAAGCATTGATTTTGATGAGACCTTTGCTCCTACTTGCCGAATGACAATTGTTCATAGCATCTATGCACTTGTAGCTCATCATGGTTGGAATGTACATCATTTGGACATTAAAAGTGCATTTTTGAATGGTGACTTGCATGAAGAAGTGTATGTTTTTCAGCCCCGTGGCTTTATGCAAAAAGGGCATGAAAACCAGGTGTGCAGGTTAAAGAATGCATTATATGGTTTAAAGCAAGCACCACATGCTTGGTATGAAAATATACATGCCTATCTGATTTCACATGGTTTTGAGAACAATCCAACTAAAAGCACCTTATATGTTAAGCATGCTAATGATGTGCTTCTCATCATTGTTGTGTATGTTGATGACATGCTGCTCACTGGTTCTCATGAGAAGCACATTGCTGATTTTAAGGCTGATTTGCATGCCTCATTTGAGATGTCTAATTTGGGGAATTTCCATCATTATTTGGGCATTCAGTTTATGCAAGTTGATGGCAGAATAGCTTTGTGTAAAACGAAATATATTAACACATTATTGTAGCATTTTGCCCTTGAGGATTATAAATCTATTGCCACTCCTATGGAGACATGTTGATGATTGAGTCTTCATGATGCTGGAGATGCATTTGATGCTATTCTCCATCAGCAAGGTGTTGGATGCTTGAATGCATTACTCGGAAAGATATTCAGTTTGTTGTCTCACAGATGAGCAGGTGTCAAGCATTGGCAGGTGGTTAAGCATTTGATGCCCAAGTGTCGAGCATTGGCAGGTGGTTAAGTGCATCTTTCGCTACTTGAGTGGTACCCAACTACTTGGATTGTTTTATCCCGAGGGGGGCTCACTGTCGCCAGATTTACATGTTTTTTCTGACTCCAACTGGGATGGCTTGTATGACACTCATGTGTCCACTAGTGGCTTTTGCTTCATGCTTGATAGCTCATGTATATCTTGGTTGAGCAAGAAGCAACCTACTGTGGCCACTTCTAGTTGTGAGGTTGAGTATAGGGCGACTTTCACAGTGACTGTTGAGTGTGTGTGGCTTAGACGTCTTGGGTGTTGGTCAGTCTTCTGCCACCACCATCTTCACTGACAGTCACATCGCATTGGTAGTTGTGAGGAACCCTATGTTCCATGCTCGCACTAAGCACATTGAGGTGTGTTATGATTATGTCAGGGAGAGGTTCTCTACTAGAGAGATCACCTTGGCATATGTGCCCACGTAGGAGAACATTTTAGACCTTTTCACGAAGGCTCTGTCTAGGGGGAAGTTCAAAGCTTTCTGCAAAGCTTTGGGCTTACTTCCTTTTGTGGATTGATTCCACATAGGTTGGCACTTCCTTATACATGAATGCCAACTCCTTGTTCACTACATCACTCCTAGGGGGGATTTGTTGATATATTTAAGTAGTGATGTGTGTGAACACATTAGGACCACTGGGGCACTTTTTTCCCTCTTTAGGAGGTTTTTTTCCCATGGCTTGTATATACACCTATCACCCTAATGGGTTACTTATCTTTGTATATTCTAATGGTAATACATTTAGTATTGTATGTTGTGCTCCAAGCTTCCTCTTCTTCCTTGTGTTGTTTGTATGCTTCCGCAAACCTCAAACTCTAACACTTCTCCTTCACTCATGTCTCCTATCTTATCCAAGGGTATTTCTGGCACTGTTCTATGTGATAGTACCTGAGAATGAGGTTTTGCTACTTTCGGCACTTGATTGGCTATGTGTTTTCACAATTCTGACTTAACCTTGAGTAGTTCCTCTAAAGTGAGATTGCACTGCACTTTAGTATGCTTTACCGCCTCCATATTCTTAGGTATGATTGAGTCTACGTTCCTTATCATAACAATGGGTGCTCTCATACAGGTGGACTTTGCTTCCTATGGACCTATGAAATGAGGCAATTTATGTAAGAGAGTTAGACTCAAAGTCTAATCATTCGCTCGACTAGGTATCCTCTTGTTCACCATAAATAGAAGGAATATCTTGTGGGAATCGTTCATGTAGGTCATCCACAATTTCAATGGGAGGAGGACTTTCACTTTATTTTTCCCATTTCTCTTCTTTAATCTCTCTCAAAAACTTTTGTGAGTATTGACTTACACAAGGAGAGGTTCCTAACTCAGTGGAGTTGGGACGTAAGCATCCTTGGGAGGAATACTTATCCTTTCACTTTTGATGTTACTCACTTGTGGTGTAGCTTGCTTTGGTGATTTAGTGATCATCTTTTCCAATCTTTCTAATAATCTGTCAAAGTGCACCTATGTTTTGGTCGAGGTTGTGCAGTTGAATAGGTGACTAGCTTCAAACATAGTTTGGGCCAATTCTACCATCTTTGGACAAAGCTTCGTTCTTTCAATCTCTAGGTTAGCCTTGGGCTAAATTTTTTTGTGTTCTATCACATTTAGCCCTTCTTGGATTCTGGCCTGATATGCTTTAAGCATCATGTCTAAGTCTCAGGAGTGGGATCTGCTAGGAATGATCCTACTCTAGGTTGTGATGGGGTTACAAGAGGTTGACTAGATGGTGATGGGGACGGTGATGGTGATGGTGTGTGTGAGTGTGTTTGAGACGTGATTTTGATATCTTGGCTTTCATTTCTCTTAGGCTTTCCTCAAGTTTGCTCATCTTCTTCGACCATTGTCTTTTCATTCGTTCATGACCTTCTTTCCAAGCTCTTGTCCTTTTCTTAGTTAAGCTCTCAGTCTCACTAACCTCCGAACTCCTTTCCTGACCTAAGCCTTGGCTCCGTTGTAATGCCTGAGCTCTGGTGACTACTTGCACTGGGGTAGTGGAAGTTACACTTCCAATGGAATCTACTACTAACCCAATGATGTTGATAGGAGTGATCTTTGGCCCATTGTTTGGGTTCTTAGGACAATCCAATAAGAGGTGCTCCTTCCCACAATCTAGACCAAAACCTTGAATTGTCACTGATTGGGGTTGCATAGGTGCAGGTATAGGGTAGTCACAAATGAAGTGATCTCCCTGGCATCTGTGGCATGGTCCTCTAGGTGTTGAGGGTCTTATTTGTCTAGGTTGGGGCCTAGAGTTAGGATTTTCATACATGAACATTAGTGTATTTTGGCTCCCAACTAGGTTCACTAGGGTCTTCATAATAGTACATCTCATTATGCTCAAGTGACTACATATAGTAAGCCTACAGACTATCGATATGAGTCGAGTCAAAACTGTGATCATTCAGGTCGTTTTCTGTAATCAATGGCGATGCTAGCACTAAGGCTCTATTCAAATTTTCTTCAGAAGCTACATACTTCATTGGGATCACATTGGTTGGAGGTGGAGGTTGTTGAACTAACACTGGTTGAGGTCTTTGTTGAGATTGATAGGGTCCCTGGTAGGGTTTTTCGGGGCCTACTGTATTGCTATGATGGGAACTGGTTATGGTATCTCCCCTATTGTGGATACAACTGTGGATAGTTTTTCCTAGCCACTTACTTGTTATATGGGCAATCTTGTGCGGTGTGGTTAGTATATCTTCTTTCTATTGTGCAATATTGGCTATTAGGTTTCACTTAGGGTTGAGCCATGATTGGGCACATATTAGCCATATGGTCTGCTCCATAGGTATAGCATCATTTCATTGAGACAAATCTAGGTGTTTGCTTGTTAGAGGCTCCTAACTTTTGAGCTACCTTCTCTGCAAGTTCCTCAATAGATGAATGTCTATGCACATGCATACACACTCTTCTATGGATCTAGGGTCCTTCAAGTACACATAATATCTCAATTTGGTATTTAACAAACCATCTAGGAATAAAGCCACTTGTTTGGCTAGGTTGGGTAACTCTAGAACAGAGCATCTTTCCAAGTATTGTCTAAATCTTCTTCTTGCTAATCTAGCCATTTCTTGGGGAATCTACTTGAATTTATGTATCAACGAAGAGGTATTTGCCTCATGCTAGTTTTGGAGAATTCAGTAATGAATACTTATAGCAATTGGTCTATATTTTTTAACTAACCTTGGTGTAGTCGTTGAAACCATCTAGGAATAAAGCCACTTGTTTGGCTAGGTTGGGTAACTCTAGAACAGAGCATCTTTCCAAGTATTGTCTAAATCTTCTTCTTGCTAATCTAGCCATTTCTTGGGGAATCTACTTGAATTTATGTATCAACGAAGAGGTATTTGCTTGATGCTAGTTTTGGAGAATTCAGTAATGAATACTTATAGCAATTGGTCTATATTTTTTAACTAACCTTGGTGTAGTCGTTGAAACCATGTTAAGGCAATGTTCTTGAGAGTTAGACCAAAAGCATTGTACTGAGTGAACAAGTCCTTAACTTGTTCACTCTCAAAACTTGTCTAAACTCTGCAACATAATTGTAAGGATCTCTTGTGCCATCGAAGTAATTCTTCATGGATTTAACCAGTTGGGTAGGCCTCAAGATTTTGGGGTGTTCTCTAGGCCTAGGCAAGAGAAACTCATCCATGCCTCTTTGATGTCTTGGATTTCTGTGTCTCTCCTGATCCATTCTTTCTGCATCTAATCCTGACTGCTCGCTTCCTAAGGGTTTTGCAAACCTTACTTCAAGTCTCTCTCTATCTCTTTCCCTCTGAGTTTCATGAGTCTGGGATGATCTTGTGCCTTGGAGGCCATCTGAAACATTAGATCTTGATGGAGGGAAAATTAGTTTGACCTTCCAAGTGTATGTATGCTTACCATGCTCTATTACCAAGAACATTCTCTCCGATGTGTTATCTAAATAGACAACTTTTCTTGGTATCTCCGGATCTTTGAACTCATAGATGGTGACTCTACCCATTTCGCTAAGTTGATCTGTCTTTAATCGCCAAAAATCTTCCTTTGTTTATCTATTCAAAAATAGTTCTATGTTTTTTTTTTGTCTTGGGGAACTCACCCTAGAGTAATCATTCTCATCAAGATGGACTTGCCTCGAGTCTTGGGTTCTTGTCTTAGGTCTGCTTGCCTTAGGTATGTATGAACCCTCTTTGAATTTAACCACTGGGTTCTCAAATGCAAAGGGTTGATTGGGATTTTTGAGTTGGACAAATGATTGCCTCAGACCATCCTCATAGATGTGTGCACCTAATCAGTTGGTCCTAACATACTCCAACTACATCTTATAGGGACCTTCTGGTGTCTACAAATAGGTTGTGCTTGCATTACCTACTGACCATTCCATGTTAAAGGACATATCTGAATCACTCCTTTCCAAGGGATAATCACTAAGCTGCTTGGCTGACCTAGTTGTATGGTTCACACTTGCCTGAATTGATCTATTACTTCATCGGTCTCTCCCTAGGTGTCTACCTGACCTAAGGTTCATATGCCTATTAGTTCAATGACCCTTGTACAATCGTGTTGCTGATTCCTTGGTATCAACCGCTTGTTTCTTTTAATTTATTTAGTATGTATTTCCTTGATTTAAAACATGCATCATATGGAGCACTTAGGTTTGTTGTACTTGATGTTCTTCATCCAAACAACTTAAATTCTTTGCCCTTAAGCTGTCCCTTGACTTCATACCTATTCTTAAACTTGAGAGGCTCTTAGAACTTGAGTGTTCCTATTGTGCCCCTAATCAATCAAAACCACTAATCGCACAGCCTATGCTTAAAATTTGACTTAGGGGGTTGAGAGATCTTCCAACCACAAGTCACTTCTCCTTGTTTGCACTTGTATGCCCAAGACACGCGTTCCCAAACTTGTACACACTGGCACCTTGCTTTGACACCTTGTTTGACTCTTGGTAGACCTGTAAAAGTCCCAAGTTTAAATCACACTTTAACTTTATTTGATAGATAATTTGATTTAGGCAATGTTTAAAGACCCTTATTCCCCCTTGGTATTGATGAAAAAAATCTCTAGAGCTCCCTTGGTTTCCTAATCCCGCCTATGGTCACTTGAAATTACTCTAAAGCTCAAAAATTAGATTTTATATGAAAAAGTTATGTCAGTTTAGGGTTCTCCGGGTTCAAATAGGAAAACACGATCTCTCAGGATATTTGTGTATTTTTCTAAGGCCTCTGTAATTATGTAGGTAAGAGACCTTAAAAATGCCAATTTTTAGCCCAAAGTTTCAAAAAAAACACGTTATTTTTTGTTGAAATTGGTTGTCTATCATGGTAGACGAGTGTTGGCAGCAGCCAGAGGCATAGAAGACGCGGAAGCATGTAAAGACAGAGCAGGGAGCTAGTCGAATCAATTTTTCAAAGATTATGTTTTATAAATATTCTTCAAAAAACCTCCAATAGTGATTTTCATCACTATTGTAACATATGTAGCATAGAAAAACCCTTTTTGTAATCCATAGCTCCATTTTGTGCAAGCCGAGGAGTCCTCGAGGTTGAGGAGCTTAGGTAGAATGAGCATATCAATTTTGATTATTTTTAGACACCGTTTACCCCTTCAAATAGCACTTAGGACCTATTTTTTAACTATGTTGGTCACTAGATGTGAAACCGGTCAAAACTAGTCTAGAATCTATAAAAAGAGCTAGAGAGCTCATTTTTGAGGTTGGTTAGTGTGAGCTTAGAGCTATTTTGAGCTTGTAAGAGTGTTCTTGAGCAATAGAGTTGATTTCTCACCTTCCATTGTGTCTTGCTTGTCTCTTCGTAGTGTGTGTGTATGTGTGTGTGCATTTCTATGCTTCTCGCCTTCACTCTCACTTCATCTCACATTCACGATCTTCATATCACTCCTACCTCTTCCGCGGATTGACATTAAGGAGGTGGATCTTCTTAACGTGGTTCTCACCATTGTGCTAGAGCAACACCAAATTTGGCGTCGTTGTCGGGGATCGAGTCTAGGATGAATGTGTGATGGTAAGAGTATAGCAAGAAGTGGCATTGGAAGGTAAAAATTTCAGTTTTTGTTGTTGTTTTTAGTTAGTTTTTAGTGTTTTTCACCTCGCCCACACTCCATCTTCATCACCGCATCATCATCTCCAACTCCAAAAAAATCAGAAAATTCACCATATCCACCCATTCTCCTCATTTCCCCTCATTTGTGCATGTGCAAGAGAGAGAGAGAGAGCTTTTGTGCTTGTGTGTACTTGTGTGTTTTTGAGTTTCCTTGCAGGTACAGAGCTCCAGTGCATCGGGAAAGCTGCAAAAAGGTAAGAAATGTATTCTCTGTCAAAAATTACCGACTATGTCAGACCATCGCGATGGTTTGCAAAGTTGAGAATTTGAGGTAGGCGACCACACCAGCGTGTAGGCGACCCTTGCGCCTCTAGGAATCCATTGTTGCATTTGCAAAATTCATACATTGGTGGACCATCGCGATTGGCTCAGACCATCGCGATTGTGTCACACCATCGCGATTGGCTCATGCCATCGCGACGACTCGGTCGGACCATCGCGACGATCTCACACCATCGCGACGGCTCACTTGAGCCATCGCGACGGTTCACTTGGACCATCGCGATGATCTCGTCGACCCCACGCCATCCTGATTGGCCCATACCATCGTGCCAATGCTACCACGTGGCAAGCTAGACCATCGCGATTGTTCGCTACTTACACCATCGCGACGATACCCTCAAACCATCGCGACGACTCAAACGTAGACCATCACGATTGGCTTACGCCATCGCATCTGTGACCATCGTGACGGTTCACTTCGGACCATCGCGACGGTTCACATTGACCGTTGACTAACGCCATTGCGATTGTCCACCGATCGAGCCATCGTGACAGCTCGCTCCATCGGACCATCGCGATTGTGCCACGCCATCGCGATGGTCCCAGAACATCGCGATTATCTCATACCATCGCGATTGCTCACCCCAAACGCAAATTTTTAGGGTTTCAATTTTTGGCCAATTTTTGGGCTATTTTTTGAAAATTTTTGGATCATTGCACTCATAGGAGACCCCTTAGCTCATAATTGAAGAAAAACCTATTTGTGAGTTTTTACCCCCAAGGGGTTGAACGGTCATATCTTTTTCATCTGATGTCCGTTTTTTGAGCTTTATAGCTCGTTAGAAAGCTCTTGACGAGTACTACGTGACCTCAACTGTTTTTTTCATAAAGAATACGTTGATTTTCAGATAAGCTAATTTGAGGTTGACCTAGTGTGGGACTATAAAGCCAGGGGGCAGCATTGAAGTTTTTGGGCAAAAGGGAAAGGACCGTTAAGGGTGTATATACTCAAGTGCTTGATCATCCATTTGTGAAATTGGTCTAATATTGGATTTTTCCAAGTCTAGCAAGGGCAATCAAGGGCAAACAAAGCAAGGCAGTGAAGGACGCAAGGCTTGGGAAGCGCAGCTTCTTGGGCATTAGAGCAACCAAAGCAGCTGACTTGAGGTTGGAAGATTACTCAACCTCCTCAGTCAATTATTAGCTTAGGCTAAACGTTAGCTTGGTGGATTAAAGACGATAGGAACGCCTCAAGTTCAAGATATTTAACATTATCAATTCCAAGACTGAAGTGAACGTGTGTGATACGAAAACTTAAAGGGAAAGAACTTAAGTCTGACAGAACGAGAACTCAAAGTACCATAGAAAGTCAAATTCTTGACGCATACATTGAGACAAGAATTTAAAGGAATTTAAACAGAATCAAGAAAGAAAGAAAAAAGAACCATTAACGATCTGAGTGTGTACTGAGTGTGCAAGGAAGAAAATTCATGAACCTTAGATCGGGCAAACATATAGGTAAGTCAGACCGACGAAGCCTTAGATCATCAGAAGCCAGTGTAGGCACTACTGCACGATCCTGGGCTCAACAATTGAATACTAGTTATCCCTACGAGAGCTCAGATACGAGTGAATCAGAAATGGCATTTAGCACTGAAAGACCAGAAGGAGCGTCAAATGTAGCATATTTAGAAAAACCAGAAGGACCCTATAGAACTCAGTTAGAATTTCTCCGAACCAACCGCTTAGGTGCTCGCATCTATGAGGATGGTTTGCAAAGACAAGTGGTGCAGATGCACAACTCGGACCAACCCATTGGATTGGAACGTCCAGTGGTAAAATTCGAAAGACATGCATACATAGACAAAGAAGGAACGATGTATATCTTAAGTACGCAGCCAAACAATACGAATGAGTTTGGCGTAATTCAGTTAGAGACGGAAGCAAGATCTCAAGGAAAGGAACCATTAGAAGAACCAAGAACACCTAGAGGGAAATCTGTACTGAAATGAGTACTAGTTCCAGATTGGACCCCTCAGGACAACAGAAGCATAGAATTATTTGTAAATAAAGAAACTGACGAAGCATTTTGGAGGTACAGAACGGAACAATCTAGCGAGGTAGGCTCCATCATAATCTACGAATTTAAAGACCCGGATACACCTGGAAAGGTTGTATACCTGGATGAGACGTCAGAAAGAGTATTTGTGGTACCTGACCACGCTAGAAATACATACACATGGAGAGGTGATTTAGTATTCCCTCCATCTCGAGCAAACGTAAACGCGAGTCAACAAGGGGCAGGAACATCCTCAGCCCATGGCATGCAAAGAGACAAGAACAGAGAGAGACCGGAAGTTAGTTTCAATCATCCCATAGGGAGAGATAGAACCACCGTAGACATGGATAGAGTGGAAAGACAAAGAATGCCAGGTGGTAGAGATGATTTTCCTCTACCTAGACCACGTGAACACGCAAGAATATTAAGACCCACTCAGTTAGTAAAATCCATGAAAAATTATTTTGATGGGATAGGAGATCCCTATGACTATGTTGCTGAATTTAAGCAAGTGTTAAGAGCAGAACAAGTCGAAGACATGTTCACGCAATATAATGCATTTGGACTAACGTTAAAGAATACAGCTTAACTTGGTTCCAACCATTGCAACAAAGGCAATTTAGAGACATCCATCACTTTTTAGAGTCATTCATCATGGAATTCTCTAAAAGTGGGATCAGACATGACACATCTTCGTTAATTCATAGTTTCAAACAAACCCCTCAAGAAACAGTTAGACTCGCAGGACGTAGGTTTAGACAATATGTTGAAAGATGTCCAATGCAAGAGCTACCCTCACAAGCCAAGCAAGTGTCATTGTTTCTAGATGGCTTGTTGAGCTCTAAACTACGCTCCTACGTGTACTTGAAGGAACCCAGAACGCTAGAGCAATGTGTAAGAATTTGTATAGACATTGAGGACAACCTTGGAGACGAGTTGGAACTCTCAAAGGTCTATAAGGACTCAGATTGTTCTTCTCTAGCATCCACAAAATTGTCTAGTTCGATAGAAGATCTAGCAGAAAAGGTGGCCCAGAAACTAGGAGTTTCTAGTAAACAGATGCCTAGGGTAACAACAAACAAGCGTTGTTACACCTGTGGTGGTGATCATATGGCAAATGTGTGCCCCAAGGCAACACAACCGCAAGCCAATCCTAGTGGCCAATACTGTACGATCGAGAGAAGATACACAAATCACACGGCTCAGGACTGCCCATACAACAAACATGCAGTGAGACAAAACTACCCGCAAGCATACCCGCAGCCAGGTAGGTATCAAGGCCAATACAATGCTCAACCTTATTACTATAGGCCTCCTCAAAACTATCCGTATCACGCTCAACAGAGACCTCAACCTGTTTTAGCTCAGCAGCCACCCCCACCAGCTAATGTCATCTCAGTGAAATATGCTACTGCAGAAGAGAACCTAAGTAGGGCCTTAGTGCCTTCTTCACCTTTGATCACAGAGAGTGACCCGAACTCAAACAGTTTTGACTCTACTCATGTAGATAGTCCACCCGCATATTACACGGAGTCACTAGAACACGTGGAGACATATCATTATGATAGTCCACCAGTGGAACCTAGTTGGGAGCCCAATTATGCTAACGTGATGTACACAAACCCAAATCCACGGCCCCAAGTAAGACAACAGAGACCACAGGGCCCTAGAGGACCATGCTTTAGGTGCCAAGGAGATCATTTCATAAAGGATTGTCCACATCCTCTGATATCGGGACAGTATCAATATTATAACATACAAGGCTTTTACGCCGATTGTGGTAAAGAGCACATAATCAAAGATTGTCCTAAGAACCCAGTTAATGCTTCAAATGTGACACCAAGCAACGTGATAGGTATTGTAAACAATGCAGATGGATCCAACCCTACATATGTGCCTATCCAAGCTATAACCAGAGCTCAGGCGCTCTTACAAAACCAACAGCTTAATCAGGAGAAAATAGCCGGAACTAGTGAAGTTGGAGAATCTAGCAGTAAAACGACTAAATCTTGGAAAGACTCTAGAGAAAGAATCAAGAGAAAGTGGAGTAAAAAGATAACTGAGTTGGAAGGAAGTTTAAAAGAATCGAGCACCAAAATCTATTAAACGTTGTTATTCTAACTGTCAGAAGTGCGTTTAAGCGGTTCTTGGGTTCTTTGGAGTGGAAGGGGTCTGTTAGACAGAGGCCCTATACTTAGTTCCCCAACTAACTACTTACACACAGCAATATACTGATGCTGAGGGCTCTATCAATACTCTGTTGTACCTAGACATTACAGTCACAGTTTAGCTGAGCCACTTGTACCGAATACGTTAAGATACTATGTTGCATCTGCACATAACTTACTGAAAATACCAGAAACAAGAGTAATCATCAACCTTTACCGAATAGATACCACAATCGGACCAATGTCCGAAGACACAGCGAATCCAAGTATTCAAATACACTGTAGTGAAGGTTCAGTATGCAACCCAGGAAATCCGATTGTCGTTTAAACTTTGGCGTATGAACCTGGACCTCGATACTACGATAACTTAATACAACCCGAATACCAGAAGAGTTACCATGACTGCACAAACTTCGCCATACACTTGCAGAACATTTCAAGAAAAGAGACAATCCGATACGCGAACTAACTGAGACTTGCAACCGCAATGGATACCAACAGACAACAGACAAGACGAAACACAGATACACAGAATACTCAGAAATTCGACAAGATACTCTGAATTAATCAACTCAACACACAGTAATGCTACAGACAAATCACCCAGACAGACAGTCTGGTGATCTCTCGAGTGTCTATAAAGTTAGCAAACAGAACAGATGTCGACTGCAGACAAGACAAGAGGCGAACATAAAACTCAGAATACTTGAAATTATGCAAACAAACACTACAGTAACGCCCCGCTCAGTCACCCAGATAGACAGTCTGGTGATCCACCATGGAACGTCACTGGCGCGTCTTTCTTTGATTTATATAACTTTTACAAATTGTCTGTAACAACTTTTCGCTCGTGCGAACAAGATTCAGTTATACATTTCCAATCCGGCGGCCGCTAACACTCTGGCACGCACGGTGGACTCGAACCCGCAGGTTTTACAAAACTAATGATCATCTATAATGCCTTCTAAGTACATATTTCTAGCTAATCTAAAGGTGCGGGCGATCTTTTTCTTTAGTGTTTCTAACAATTGTTTGAGTGTGTCCGGTTCTATTAGGTGTGCATCTATTCTTACAGAACTCAAGGCTATGGCTTCGGTGAGCAAAATCTCTGCTTGGGTCTGCAGAAAGGCTTCGTGTAAATAAAATTCATTTACGAGCATCACATCTCTGGATGTCTTCATTTCTGCAACCTGTTTTTCCATACTGATTACTCTTTCTTTTTGATTGTCCAATTGATTTTCACGTCTCTCGATCTCTTTATTCTGGAACTGGATCGTTCTGGAGTATGCGTCCCTTTCTCTACATAGATCTATTATTACCTTTTGTGTATAGGCTTCTTTTGACAAATATCGTTTGAGCATATCATTTACATCAGCTAATTGATCTTTGTATCTTTGTAGTTCTTCCGCTGTCTTCATTGCTAGATCGTGTTGTTCTTGGCCTTTCTGTACCACTTCATCGAGTTGAACTTTGGTCTCTTCTAATAGATTACGTAGGGCTACTCTGGCATCTTCTTTATCCTTTAGATCGATCTTCAACTGACTAATTTCGGCCTGTGCTTCGCTTAGTAACTTGTCCTTTTGGCTGAGATGTGCCAATGCAGTATCTCTTTGATCGGCAATTGTTTGTTGTTCTGCACGCTGAGCTTGGAGATGGGTAATTTGGGCGTGCAGCTGATGGTTTTCTGCTTTGACCGCATCTATTTCTTCTTGCAGAGGCGTGATATCTGCTTCTAGGACGTCCACCTTGTGTTGAGGTCGTGGAAGCTGAGGTCGTGGTTGGGAGGAGGAGACGGTGAGCAGTTGTTGGGAGTTCGGTGGAGAGTAGTTGGGGGATGAGGATCAAGAGTCAGTGGGTTCGTTGGGTTGGATGGGTTGTATAGGGATAATGGGGTCGACTGGCCGCTCCGATGGGGGAGTGGGAAGGACAGTATGAGATTGCGTTACCTTATCTATGTTTTGTTGTTCAGTGTCGGCGGTCTTAGCAATGGTGGATTCTATTGCTCTGAGCAGTTCGTCGAAAATATCCTTAGCTACCTGTTCTTCATCTGTTTGTTTTTCCGGCTCCGATTGTTGCTGTGATGCCTCTTCTGTAGAGCTTGTGTCGGCTTCAGTATGATTCTCCTGTTCTTGTTGCCCTTGGGAAGATGACTGTGCGGAGGATTCATGCTGCATCGATGTTGCGGTGTCGTGGAATGTTTCTTCGTCATGTTTTTCTTCTTCCTTGTCGTCATCTTTGTTTTCTTCGGCTGATCCCTGTGCTTCACTCTCAGAAGAACTGATTCTGATTCTCTTCCGACGGAATAGTTGGTTTAGCTCCTCTTCATCTTCTTCATCATCGTCCCATAATTGCACAGATTCTTCATGTCTTAGGACCGGGCCTCTGGGTGGTGGTTGTGCTGCAAGGATGGTCGGAAACAGGAATGATATGATATGAGGGAGTTTTCATCTTGGCGTTCCTCCCTTGTTTACCTGTTTGATGATTGCTACGCATTCTTTGTGAATGCGGTGGAAGAAATAGGATGCGAAATTTACTGGTTCTCGGGCGGCTAAGTCTATGGCGGAGTAGAAGGGACGTGATATTCCATAGGTGCGTTTCTGTAGGTTGAAAACAGCTACTAAGAATTGGAGGGCTGATCTTTCAGGTTCTGGTCGACAAAGGATCGCGTATTCGTTTGATGAATACCTAGGGAATAATTGGGTCATTGTTGCTACGGGGAGGTTCGGGCCATTTTCCCGACCTTGCGAAGAGAGTCGGAATGATTCAGCAAATGTTTGGAAGGTGATTAGTGTATGGGATGGGAGGGAGGTGATCGGCAAACTCTGCTCGGTGGCAGGTGTGTTGGCGATGGTGGAGATGATCTGGGCAAAGAATGGGTGGGATTCCACTGAATGCCAAGGCAGTTCAGCGAAATTGGATAGCCCATGAATGCGCAGGAACTCTCCTACGTCGGCAGGGAGTCCATCACGGAAGGCGGCATAGTTAGCCAAAGCTTCCATGGCGCACATAGAGACAGCAATCACAAGTACACAGAGCACAGGGTACGGACAATAACACAAATCACACAAACACAAAAGCGATTTTCGGCGAAACAGAAAAGGTTAAGTAGATGCGTTGCAGTGGAGAGCAATCAAGAATGACTAATCATCGCGCGGTATTGAGATGATAATTCTTAACTCGGTGTGCATGCGTGAGTAGCTGGAAAGGGCAGGGCGGCTGTGGACATAATTAGGTATCAAAACGCGGATAATTACAGACTTATTTTATTAAGCACGCCAAAAAAAGAAAAGAAAAGAAAATAAAAGAAAAGAGAACGCCAAAAGACGCGGCTAACCGCAAAACGTTTCAGTGTGGATTATATGCTTGTTGATACGGCCGCAGCTTTGATCCATTTATCACCTTTGGAAGAGGAATTCCGGTCAAAGTGGTCAACCGAAAAGTTGCTGGGCCTACTTGTTCAGCAATCCGGTAGGGACCAAACCATCGTAACTTGAATTTGCCAGCAGAGCGATTCGACTTTGCATTGTAAAAGGGTACAAGTTGTCCCACCGAAAAAATTGGAGTCTTTATATATCGATCATGTGTTCGAGCTTGTCTTAGCTATACTTCCTGCATAATCAAAAAATTGTGCCATCCATGCTCGTCTAATTCTCTGAGTGTATCCAACCGAAATGATAGTGATTCTTCAGGTAGCAGTTTCTAAGCGATTGCTACTCGTAAACTTGGTATAACTATCTCCATCGGTGCTATGGCTTCCAATCCATAAGCTAGTTTGAAAGGGGTTATCCTGTTGTTACCTTGTATGTAGTCCGATATGCCCATGATATTGCAGGTAGCATTTGATCCCATCTTTTCGGTGCTTCTAAAATGAGTTTTCAAAGCATATTCAACAAAGTTTTGTTTGTACTCTCAGCCAAACCATTTGCACGAGGATAATATGGTGAACTAAATTTATGCGTGACCTGAAACGAATGTGTGAGTACTTTCATTAAATTGTTGACAAAATGAGTGCCTTGATCTGTAATAAGTTCCAGTGGTAAACCAAAACGTGGAAAAACATCTTTCAGTAGACATTTTGCTACCGCAACAGTTGTGGCAGACCGTAAAGCCCAGGCTTCTGCCCATCTGGTAGCATAATCAGTACATGTCAAAATATAACGATTATTACTGAGGATTATTTGTGGTGTAATAGGGCCAATGAAATCTAGACCCCACTTCTGAAAAGGCTCTAATGGGAAGACAGGTTGTAGAGGGAAAAGATGACGTTTCAGGGGCTGTCCAGATCTCTGACAACTATCACATTGTTTGACAAACTGTGATACATCCCTGTACATAGTAGGCCACCAGAGACCACTTTGCAGAATTTTCCGCTGTGTTAAGTCTGCAGCAAAATGGCCATCGGAAGGAATTGAATGAGCCAAATTAATGACTGAGTTAACTTTATGTGGTGGAATACAACGAAGTAAAACTCCAGTGTGATCTATATAGTATAATTCCCCAGCAATCAACCGAAATCGGCGACTAAAAACTGAAATTTTCCTTCGTATTGCAGGAGAAGTCTGAGAGGGAAGGTATCCATCAGTGAGGAAGGTCAAGATCTGATCATAATATGTAGATGGCATAGGTGGGTCTGTAATTTCATAATAAGTCAGTTCAGAGACATAAATTGCCGGTGTTCTGTCATCTATACCGATCGGAGCTTCACCGGAATCTAAGCGAAAGAGAAAATCTGCTAAGGCATGTGAACTGCCTGGCCGATGAATAACTTCGTAGTCAAACTCTTGTAAAAGCAGAACCCATCGTGCTAATCGACCACCTAGGTGTTGTTGCCAAACTAGATAGACAAGTGAAGCTGATGGTTTCCTGCTTTGACCGCATCTATTTCTTCTTGCAGAGGCGTGATATCTGCTTCTAGGACGTCCACCTTGTGTTGAGGTCGTGGAAGCTGAGGTCGTGGTTGGGAGGAGGAGGCGGTGAGCAGTTGCTGGGAGTTCGGTGGAGAGTACTTGGGGGATGAGGATCAAGAGTCAGTGGGTTCGTTGGGTTGGATGGGTTGTATAGGGATAATGGGGTCGAGTGGTGGCTCCGATGGGGGAGTGGGAAGGACAGTATGAGATTGCGTTACCTTATCTATGTTTTGTTGTTCAGTGTCGGCGGTCTTAGCAATGGTGGATTCTACTGCTCTAAGCAGTTCGTCGAAAATATCCTTAGCTACCTGTTCTTCATCTGTTTGTTTTTCGTCTCCGATTGTTGCTGTGATGCCTCTTCTGTAGAGCTTGTGTCGGCTTCAGTATGATTCTCCTGTTCTTGTTGCCCTTGGGAAGATGACTGCGCGGAGGATTCATGCTGCATCGATGTTGCGGTGTCGTGGAATGTTTCTTCGTCATGTTTTTCTTCTTCCTTGTCGTCATCTTTGTTTTCTTCGGCTGATCCCTGTGCTTCACTCTCAGAAGAACTGATTGTGATTCTCTTCCGACGGAATAGTTGGTTTAGCTCCTCTTCATCTTCTTCATCATCGTCCCATAATTGCACAGATTCTTCATGTCTTAGGACCGGGCCTCTGGGTGGTGGTTGTGCTGTAAGGATGGTCGGAAACAGGAATGATATGATATGAGGGAGTTTTGATCTTGGCGTTCCTCCCTTGTTTACCTGTTTGATGATTGCTACGCATTGTTTGTGAATGCGGTGGAAGAAATAGGACGCGAAATTTACTGGTTCTCGGGCGGCTAAGTCTATGGCGGAGTAGAAGGGACGTGATATTCCATAGGTGCGTTTTTGTAGGTTGAGAATAGCTACTAAGAATTGGAGGGCTGATCTTTCAGGTTCCGGTCGACAAAGGATCGCGTATTCGTTTGATGAATACCTAGGGAATAATTGGGTCATTGTTGCTACGGGGAGTATGGGATGGGAGGGAGGTGATCAGCCAACTCTGCTCAGTGGCAGGTGTGTTGGCGATGGTGGAGATGATCTGGGCAAAGAATGGGTGGGATTCCACTGAATGCCAAGGCAGTTCAGTGAAATTGGATAGCCCATGAATGTGCAGGAACTCTCCTACGTCGGCAGGGAGTCATGGAAGGCGGCATAGTTAGCCAAAGCTTCCATGGCGCACATAGAGACAGCAATCACAAGTACATAGAGCACAGGGTACGGACAATAACACAAATCACACAAACACAATAGCGATTTTCGGCGAAACAGAAAAGGTTAAGTAGATGCGTTGCAGTGGAGAGCAATCAAGAATGACTAATCATCGCGCGGTATTGAGATGATAATTCTTAACTTCAGTGTGCATGCATGAGTAGCTGGAAAGGGCAGGGCGGCTGTGGACATAATTAGGTATCAAAACGCGGATAATTACAGACTTATTTTATTAAGCACGCCAAAAAAAGAAAAGAAAAGAAAATAAAAGAAAAGAGAACGCCAAAAGACGCGGCTAACCGCGAAACGTTTCAGTGTGGATTAGATGCTTGTTGATACGGCCGCAGCTTTGATCCATTTATCACCTTTGCAAGAGGAATTCCGGTCAAAGTGGTCAATCGAAAAGTTGCTTGGCCTACTTGTTCAGCAATCTGGTAGGGACCAAACCATCGTAACTTGAATTTGTCAGCAGAGCGATTCGACTTTGCATTGTAAAAGAGTACAAGGTGTCCCATCGAAAAAATTGGAGTCTTTAGATATCGATCATGTGTTCGAGCTTGTCTTAGCTGTACTTCCTGCATAATCAAAAAATTGTGCCATCGATGCTCGTCTAATTCTCTGAGTGTATCCAACCAAAATGACACTGATTCTTCAGGTAGCAGTTTCTGAGCGATTGCTACTCGTAAACTTGGTATAACTATCTCCATCGGTGCTATGGCTTCCAATCCATAAGCTAGTTTGAAAGGGGTTAGTCCTGTTGTTACCTTGTATGTAGTCCGATATGCCCATAATATTGCAGGTAGCATTTGATCCCATCTTTTCGGTGCTTCTAAAATGAGTTTTCAAAGCATATTCAACAAAGTTTTGTTTGTACTCTCAGCCAAACCATTTGCACGAGGATAATATGCTGAACTAAATTTATGCGTGACCTGAAACGAATGTGTGAGTACTTTCATTAAATTGTTGACAAAATGAGTGCCTTGATCTGTAATAAGTTCCAGCGGTAAACCAAAATGTGGAAAAACATCTTTCAGTAGACATTTTGCTACCGCAACAGCTGTGGCAGACCGTAAAGCCCAGGCTTCTGCCTATCTGGTAGCATAATCAATACATGTCAAAATATAACGATTATTACTGAGGATTGCTGGTGGTGTAATAGGGCCAATGAAATCTAGACCCCACTTCTGAAAAGGCTCTAATGGCAAGACAGGTTGTAGAGGGAAAAGATGATGTTGCAGGGGCTGTCCAGATCTCTGACAACTATCATATTGTTTGACAAACTGTGATACATCCCTGTACATAGTAGGCCACCAGAGACCACTTTGCAGAATTTTCCGGTGTGTTAAGTCTGCAGCAAAATGGCCACCGGAAGGAGTTGAATGAGCCAAATTAATGACTGAGTTAACTTTATGTGGTGGAATACAACGAAGTAAAACTCCAGTGTGATCTATATAGTATAATTCCCCAGCAATCAACCGAAATCGGCGACTAAAAACTGAAATTTTCCTTCGTATTGCAGGAGAAGTCTGAGAGGGAAGGTATCCATCAGTGAGGAAGGTCAAGATCTGATCATAATATGTAGATGGCATAGGTGGGTCTGTAATTTCATAATTAGTCAGTTCAAAGACATTAATTGCCGGTGTTGTGTCATCTATACCGATCGGAGCTTCACCGGAATCTAAGCGAGAGAGAAAATCTGCTAAGGCATGTGAACTGCCTGGCCGATGAATAACTTCGTAGTCAAACTCTTGTAAAAGCAGAACCCATCGTGCTAATCGACCACCTAGGTGTTGTTGCCGAACTAGATAGACAAGTGCCACTGATGGTTTTCTGCTTTGACCGCATCTATTTCTTCTTGTAGAGGCGTGATATCTCCTTCTAGGACGTCCACCTTGTGTTGAGGTCGTGGAAGCTGAGGTCGTTGTTGGGAGGAGGAGGCGGTGAGCAATTGCTGGGAGTTCGGTGGAGAGTAGTTGGGGGATGAGGATCAAGAGTCAGTGGGTTCGTTGGGTTGGATGGGTTGTATAGGGATAAGGGGGTCGAGTGGTGGCTCCGATGGGGGAGTGGGAAGGACAGTATGAGATTGCGTTACCTTATCTATGTTTTGTTGTTCAATGTCGGCGGTCTTAGCAATGGTGGATTCTACTGCTCTGAACAGTTCGTCGAAAATATCCTTAGCTGCCTGTTCTTCATCTGTTTGTTTTTCCGGCTCCGATTGTTGCTATGATGCCTCTTCTGTAGAGCTTGTGTCGGCTTCAGTATGATTCTCCTGTTCTTGTTGCCCTTCGGAAGATGACTGCGCGGAGGATTCATGCTGCATCGATGTTGCGGTGTCGTGGAATGTTTCTTCGTCATGTTTTTCTTTTTCCTTGTCGTCATCTTTGTTTTCTTCGGCTGATCCCT
Organism: Ceratopteris richardii; assembly: GCA_020310875.1. NCBI lineage: Eukaryota > Viridiplantae > Streptophyta > Polypodiopsida > Polypodiales > Pteridaceae > Ceratopteris > Ceratopteris richardii. The sequence continues at coordinate 129,492,367 of CM035419.1, forward strand.
GTGCTTCACTCTCAGAAGAACTGATTCTGATTCTCTTCCGACGGAATAGTTGGTTTAGCTCCTCTTCATCTTCTTCATCATCGTCCCATAATTGCACAGATTCTTCATGTCTTAGGACCGGGCCTCTAGGTGGTGGTTGTGCTGCAAGGATGGTCGGAAACAGGAATGATATGATATGAGGGAGTTTTGATCTTGGCATTCCTCCTTTGTTTACCTGTTTGATGATTGCTACGCATTCTTTGTGAATGCGGTGGAAGAAATAGGATGCGAAATTTACTGGTTCTCGGGCGGCTAAGTCTATGGCGAAGTAGAAGGGACGTGATATTCCATAGGTGCGTTTCTGTAGGTTGAGAATAGCTACTAAGAATTGGAGGGCTGATCTTTAAGGTTCCGGTCGACAAAGGATCACGTATTCGTTTGACGAATACCTAGGTAATAATTGGGTCATTGTTGCTACGGGGAGGTTCGGGCCATTTTCCCGACCTTGCAAAGAGAGTCCGAATGATTCAGCAAATGTTTGGAAGGTGATTAGTGTATGGGATGGGAGGGAGGTGATCGGCCAACTCTGCTCGATGGCAGGTGTGTTGGCGATGGTGGAGATGATCTGGGCAAAGAATGGGTGGGATTCCACTGAATGCCAAGGCAGTTCAGCGAAATTGGATAGCCCATGAATGCGTAGAAACTCTCCTACGTCGGGAGGGAGTCCATCACCAAAAGGCGGCATAGTTAGCCAAAGCTTCCATGGTGCACATAGAGACAGCAATCACAAGTACACAGAGCACAGGGTACGGACAATAACACAAATCACACAAACACAATAGCGATTTTCGGCGAAACAGAAAAGGTTAAGTAGATGCGTTGCAGTGGAGAGCAATCAAGAATGACTAATCATCGCGCGGTATTGAGATGATAATTCTTAACTTCGGTGTGCATGCGTGAGTAGCTGGAAAGGGCAGGCGGCTGTGGACATAATTAGGTATCAAAACGCGGATAATTACAGACTTATTTTATTAAGCACGCCAAAAAAAGAAAAGAGAACGCCAAAAGACGCGGCTAACCGCGAAACGTTTTAGTGTGGATTAGATGCTTGTTGATACGGCCGCAGCTTTGATCCATTTATCACCTTTGGAAGAGGAATTCCGCTCAAAGTGGTCAACCGAAAAGTTGCTGGGCCTACTTGTTCAGCAATCTGGTAGGGACCAAACCATCGTAACTTGAATTTGCCAGCAGAGCGATTCGACTTTGCATTATAAAAGAGTACAAGTTGTCCCACCGAAAAAATTGGAGTCTTTAGATATCGATCATGTGTTCGAGCTTGTCTTAACTCTACTTCCTGCATAATCAAAAAATTGTGCCATCGATGCTCGTCTAATTCTCTGAGTGTATCCAACCGAAATGACAGTGATTCTTCAGGTAGCAGTTTCTGAGCGATTGCTACTCATAAACTTGGTATAACTATCTCCATCGGTGCTATGGCTTCCAATCCATAAGCTAGTTTGAAAGGGGTTAGTCCTGTTGTTACCTTGTATGTAGTCCGATATGCCCATAATATTGCAGGTAGCATTTGATCCCATCTTTTTTATGCTTCTAAAATGAGTTTTCAAAGCATATTCAACAGAGTTTTGTTTGTACTCTCAGCCAAACCATTTGCACGAGGATAATATGGTGAACTAAATTTATGCGTGACCTGAAACGAATGTGTGAGTACTTTCATTAAATTGTTGACAAAATGAGTGCCTTGATCTGTAATAAGTTCCAACGATAAACCAAAACGTGGAAAAACATCTTTCAGTAGACATTTTGCTACCGCAATAGCTGTGGCAGACCGTAAAGCCCAGGCTTCTGCCCATCTGGTAGCATAATGAGTACATGTCAAAATATAACGATTATTACTGAGGATTGCTGGTGGTGTAATAGGGCCAATGAAATCTAGACCCCACTTCTGAAAAGGCTCTAATGGCAAGACAGGTTGTAGAGGGAAAAGATGACGTTGCAGGGGCTGTCCAGATCTCTAACAACTATCACATTGTTTGACAAACTGTGATACATCCCTGTACATAGTAGGCCACCAGAGACCACTTTGCAAAATTTTCCGATGTGTTAAGTCTACAGCAAAATGGCCACTGAAAGGAATTGAATGAGCCAAATTAATGATTGAGTTAACTTTATGTGGTGGAATACAACGAAGTAAAACTCCAGTGTGATCTATATAGTATAATTCCCCAGCAATCAACCGAAATCGGCGACTAAAAACTGAAATTTTTCTTCGTATTGCAGGAGAAGTCTGAGAGGGAAGGTATCCATCAGTGAGGAAGGTCAAGATCTGATCATAATATGTAGATGGCATAGGTGGGTCTGTAATTTCATAATTAGTCAGTTCAGAGACATAAATTGCCGGTGTTGTGTAATCTATACCGATCGGAGCTTCACCGGAATATAAGCGAGAGAGAAAATCTGCTAAGGCATGTGAACTGCCTGACCCATGAATAACTTCGTGGTCAAACTCTTGTAAAAACAGAACCAATCGTGCTAATCGACCACCTAGGTGTTGTTGCCAAACTAGATAGACAAGTGCAGCTGATGGTTTTCTGCTTTGACTGCATCTATTTCTTCTTGTAGAGGCGTGATATCTGCTTCTAGGACGTCCACCTTGTGTTGAGGTCGTGGAAGCTGAGGTCGTGGTTGGGAGGAGGAGGCGGTGAGCAGTTGCTGGGAGTTCGGTGGAGAGTAGTTGGGGGATGAGGATCAGGAGTCAGTGGGTTCGTTGGGTTGGATGGGTTGTATAGGGATAATGGGGTCGAGTGGCGGCTCCGATGGGGGAGTGGGAAGGACAGTATGAGATTGCGTTACCTTATCTATGTTTTGTTGTTCAGTGTCGGCGGTCTTAGCAATGGTGGATTCTACTGCTCTGAGCAGTTCGTCGAAAATATCCTTAGCTACGTGTTCTTCATCTGTTTGTTTTTCCGACTCTGATTGTTGCTGTGATGCCTCTTTTGTAGAGCTTGTGTCAGCTTCACTATGATTCTCCTGTTCTTGTTGCCCTTGGGAAGATGACTGCGCGGAGGATTCATGCTGCATCGATGTTGCGGTGTCGTGGAATGTTTCTTCGTCATGCTTTTCTTCTTCCTTGTCCTCATCTTTGTTTTCTTCGGCTGATCCGTGTGCTTCACTCTCAAAAGAACTGATTCTGATTCTCTTCCGACGGAATAGTTGGTTTAGCTCCTCTTCATCTTCTTCATCATCGTCCCATAATTGCACAGATTCTTCATGTCTTAGGACCGGGCCTCTAGGTGGTGGTTGTGCTGCAAGGATGGTCGGAAACAGGAATGATATGATATGAGGGAGTTTTGATCTTGGCATTCCTCCCTTGTTTACCTGTTTGATGATTGCTACGCATTCTTTGTGAATGCGGTGGAAGAAATAGGATGCGAAATTTACTGGTTCTCGGGCGGCTAAGTCTATGGCGGAGTAGAAGGGACGTGATATTCCATAGGTGCGTATCTGTAGGTTGAGAATAGCTACTAAGAATTGGAGGGCTGATCTTTCAGGTTCCGGTCGACAAAGGATCGCGTATTCGTTTGACGAATACCTAGGGAATAATTGGCTCATTGTTGCTATGGGGAGGTTCGGGCCATTTTCCTGACCTTGCGAAGAGAGTCCGAATGATTCAGCAAATGTTTGGAAGGTGATTAGTGTATGGGATGGGAGGGAGGTGATCGGCCAACTCTGCTCGGTGGCAGGTGTGTTGGCGATGGTGGAGATGATCTGGGCAAAGAATGGGTGGGATTCCACTGAATGCCAAGGCAGTTGAGTGAAATTGGATAGCCCATGAATGCGCAGGAAGTCTCCTACGTCGGCAGGGAGTCCATCACGGAAGGCGGCATAGTTAGCCAAAGCTTCCATGGCGCACATAGAGACAGCAATCACAAGTACACATAGCAAAGGGTACGGACAATAACACAAATCACACAAACACAATAGCGATTTTTGGCGAAACAGAAAAGGTTAAGTAGATGCGTTGCAGTGGAGAGCAATCAAGAATGACTAATCATCACGCGGTATTGAGATGATAATTCTTAACTTCGGTGTGCATGCATGAGTAGCTGGAAAAGGCAGGGCGGTTGTGGACATAATTAGGTATCAAAACGCGGATAATTACAGACTTATTTTTTTAAGCATGCCAAAAAAAGAAAAGAAAAGAAAATAAAAGAAAAGAGAACGCCAAAAGACGCGGCTAACCGCGAAACGTTTCAGTGTGGATTAGATGCTTGTTGATACGACCGCAGCTTTGATCCATTTATCACCTTTGGAAGAGGAATTCTGATCAAAGTGGTCAACCGAAAAGTTGCTGGGCCTACTTGTTCAGCAATCTGGTAGGGACCAAACCATCGTAACTTGAATTTGCCAGCAGAGCGATTCGACTTTGCATTGTAAAAGAGTACAAGGTGTCCCACCGAAAAAATTGGAGTCTTTAGATATCGATCATGTGTTCGAGCTTGTCTTAGCTGTACTTCCTGCATAATCAAAAAATTGTGCCATCGATGCTCGTCTAATTCTCTGAGTGTATCCAACCGAAATGATAGTGATTCCTCAGGTAGCAGTTTTTGAGCGATTGCTACTCGTAAACTTGGTATAACTATCTCCATCGGTGCTATGGCTTCCAATCCATAAGCTAGTTTGAAAGGGGTTAGTCTTGTTGTTACCTTGTATGTAGTCCGATATGCCCATAATATTGCAGGTAGCATTTAATCCCATCTTTTCGGTGCTTCTAAAATGAGTTTTCAAAGCATATTCAACAAAGTTTTGTTTGTACTCTCAGCCAAACCATTTGCACGAGGATAATATGGTGAACTAAATTTATTCGTGACCTGAAACGAATGTGTGAGTACTTTCATTAAATTGTTGACAAAATGAGTGCCTTGATCTGTAATGAGTTCCAGCGGTAAACCAAAACGTGGAAAAACATCTTTCAGAAGACATTTTGCTACCGCAACAGCTGTGGCAGACCGTAAAGCCCAGGCTTCTGCCTATCTGGTAGCATAATCAGTACATGTCAAAATATAACGATTATTATTGAGGATTGCTGGTGGTGTAATAGGGTCAATGAAATCTAGACCCCACTTCTGAAAAGGCTCTAATGGGAAGACAGGTTGTAGAGGGAAAAGATGACATTGCAGGGGCTGTCCAGATCTCTGACAACTATCACATTGTTTGAGAAACTGTGATACATCCCTGTACATAGTAGGCCACCAGAGACCACTTTGCAAAATTTTCCGGTGTGTTAAGTCTGCAGCAAAATGGCCACCGGAAGGAATTGAATGAGCCAAATTAATGACTGAGTTAACTTTATGTGGTGGAATACAACGAAGTAAAACTCCAGTGTGATCTATATATAATTCCTCAGCAATCAACCGAAATCGGCGACTAAAAAGTGAAATTTTTCTTCGTATTGCAGGAGAAGTCTGAGAGGGAAGGTATCCATCAGTGAGGAAGGTCAAGATCTGATCATAATATGTAGATGGCATAGGTGGGTCTGTAATTTCATAATTAGTCAGTTTAGAGACATAAATTACCAGTGTTGTGTAATCTATACCGATCGGAGCTTCACCGGAATCTAAGCGAGAGAGAAAACCTGCTAAGGCATGTGAACTGCCTGGCCGATGAATAACTTCGTAGTCAAACTCTTGTAAAAGCAGAACCCATCGTGCTAATCGACCACCTAGGTGCTGTTGCCGAACTAGATAGACAAGTGCAGCATGATCTACATTAAAAGTAAATTTACGGCCCAGTAAATAATGTCTGAATTTCTTGACAGAATATACTAGACGTAGACATTCTCTCTCTGTTACAGAGTAATTCTTTTTAGTAGGGGCTAATCTTCGACTTGCATAGTACACTGGTCTGAACCACTTATCGGTTTGTTGCATTAGAACGCTCCCTATTGCTATATCTGAAGCATCAACAAATACATGAACTGGGCGATCCCAGTCAGGAGGCTGTAAGATTGGAACCTGTGTTAGTAATCCCTTTAGACGATCAAAAGCAGTTTGACAGTCCGGGATCCAGTCAAATTGTCGAGGAGCCTTGGTTATTAATTTGTTCAGTGGTATTGCCAAATGAGCAAGCCACCGTAGGTGTCAGCCATGCCATCTTACTTGGCCCATGAAGCGCATTACTTCCTTAGGTGTAGTGGGTACAGGTGCTTCTAACACACATGTGATTTTATCTGGATCCACTTGTATACCCTGTGCAGATACAATGTGACCAAGTAGCTTTCCACATGAAACCGCAAACACAGATTTGTTTGGGTTCAAACAGAGTCTGTATTCTCTGCACTTTTCAATGCAGCACCGTAAATGGAACAGGTGTGCTATCATCTTACCGAAAATCGAAAAATCATCAAGATATACTTGCATAAAAGAGGTAAGGTAAGGAGAAAATATTTCTTGCATACACCTTTGGAACGTACTTGGGGCATTTCTTAATCCAAACCACATAACAGTACATGCGAAAACACCCCAGTTGGTAATGAAGGCGGTCTTCGGTATATCCTGTTCAGCCATTCTAACTTGATTATACCCACTGTACCCATCTAAGAATGAATACATTTCATGTCCTGCTACTCTATCAAGCATTGTGTCAAGAAAAGGTAGCGGAAATGGATCAGGCACCGTAGCTGCGTTCAGTTTCCGGTAATCTACACATATTCGTAACTGCTTATTCTTTTTAGGGACAATAACAATGGGTGAGATCCATTCAGCATGCTCTATTGGTACAATAAATCCGACTCTGAGTAGCCTATCAAGGTCTGCCTTTACCTGTGATGCATAGTTTGGATTCATCCGGTAGCTGGGTTGCTTAAGTGCTTTTGCTTCCGGCTTCAGCATGACCCTGTGTTGATAGATGCGTGGGTCCAAATCCTTCATATCTTTGTAATCCCATGTAAATACATCAGAAAATTCTCAAAGTAGTTGGATTAGATCTGCTTGAAATAATCTCAGGTAAGCTCTCCTTTATCTTAATAGGTCGTGGATTTTCTTCATCACCTAAATTGTAGGTGGTCAGTTGATCTTCTGGAACATAGAATTGTCGAGGTTTCTCTGTATTCTCAGCTGGCTTAAAAAGTTGTTGTAGATCAGCGTCATCTATGGTAGTCTTATCTTCTTTCATATCTTTTTCTGTTACAGTCATCACCGTACAAACTGTAGGATTCCAATTATCTACAACAGATTGTAGATCAACAGTTCCTAGGGAGATCAAGTCAATGTTATTTTTCAGAAACTCTTCTTCTTCATCATCTGACAACCCATCTAGCATATGGACTGGTTCTGCAAAATACGGTCTAGCATGCAACTCGCAAGGTTGTATAGCATCTAATTTTACAACGTATTTACGATTATTATCTTTGAAAGTGAGTTCCTGTGTAGACCAATCTTGTATCACCTTAGCGTGCTTCAGCCAAGGTCGGCCGAAAAGGAGATTATAATCAAGGGTGGATTCCAGTAATTCTAGTATGACAAAGGTCATTTTAAATGTTGTACCTTGTAAAGTTATTGGTACATTTCGTACAAGTCCTACGGGATGGACTCTTGATTGGTCGGTCATTCTAACAAAAAACTAAACTGGTTCGATTTCGGTCCACCCTAACTTTTTACATAGTGTAGCAGTAGCAATGTTGACACCAGATCCTCCATCAATTAGTACCTATGTGATTTTATGATTTTTATACCATAGCGTAGTTAAAGGAACTGAATGATCGACCGTAGAATCAGGTTCCGGTTGCATTGTGGCTGTTGCTGGAATGCAAGAAGGCACAGGACTGAACTGTTGTTGGAATTGTTGTCGAACTCTCGGTACTAGTGCGAGTAATTGGCCTAGAGGGAGAGTGATGGATGCTTTAGATAAAATTTCCCAGGCCTTTTGTGATTGGATGGTATTTTCCACAGATTCTGAAGATGATGCGCCTGCTGAAGATGATGTGCCTACTACTGAATTAGAATCCTGTTGTTCCCTTCCTCAGTTAACGGAGTCTGGGTCACCGGAATAGGATCTGGGAACACTGGAGGTTCTGCGGTGGTCCATTGACTAGCTTTATCATACATCTTTTATTGTTCACGTATGTCTGGTTCAAATATTTCTGCTGCTGGTTGCAGTTGTTTACCAGATCGGGTCTGAATTACTGCAGCGTGCGTTTCTACTGGTGTGATTTGTACCATATTAGCCATTGGGTTTTGACGTTCTTTCTTCCTTTGATCATACTCAGCTGCATCCTTACAAAATCTTCTAATGTGACCAAATTCACCACAAAAATGACAGTGCGGTGGTGGAAAATTGGGATTTTCCGGTGCTGGTCCGGTCTGCCAGCGGTTTGCATTGTAGTTATTATTTCTCTGTCCTCCATAATTTCGATATCCTTGTTGCTGGTTGTTTCTCATTTGCGGAGGTACATAGTGATTGACTGGCTTCCTTGGTTCCTGTATAATTGCATTAACAGTTGCTGGTCCCTGTACTTTGGCGTTATATGCGCAGTTTTCGGTAGTGTGTCCGGTAGTGTTGCAGATAGCACAAAACAACTGATTAAGTGCACAAGTGGAACTAGTATGGCCTGAATTCTTGCATGTAGTGCAGTACATCTGTTTGGTCGGGTCTTCGGTGATATTTCTATTTGCTTTTAACCACTCCAGATCTTCTGTAAATCCTCCAACCTTGTTTTCCAGTTGTAAGGCCATTGCAATCACTGCATGTAGCGTCATAGCTCCTACACAGTGTATGATCATAATCTGTTTAACTTGCGGAGTCAATCCATTGATAAACCATTGAGTAATAACGTCATCCAGTAGGTTGGCATGTGCTAGTGGTAACTGCCTCAAATGAGTCCTGAATAGAGTGGCGTATTCTTGTACTGTTTGATTTATCTTCTGTCTATTGTTTTGCACGTAGTCAAAAATTTCGGTTGGACTCTTCTTTAGCCTGAATCTCTGCAAAAAGGCATCCCTTACTGCTTCATAGGTGCCAAAATGGTTAATATCATATTCTGTAAGCCATCTAGCTGCTTCGTTAACTAATGTCGATTGGAAAACAATAGCCTTATACGCCGGATCAGGTGGATGGTTGAGCACTGCGTAACTTATCTCAAATGTGCGTACATGAGCATGTGGGTCATCTCTTGGGAATCCACCAAATTTGGTGTATGTTACTCCTGTTGGAGTCGGCCTTGGTGGGCATAGTTGTTGTTGTTGTTGCTGTTGTTGTTGTTGTTGTTGTTGCCCGTTCATGGCTCTGATGGTTGTATTGTGAGTATCTTCTGTATCCTGAGGCTGAGTATCTGGACTATCGGAATCTGTATCGTCGGCCTGTGCACTTTCCGGTTTGATAATCTTGTTCAGTATGTTTCGAATCTCGGTTTCGAACAAGCTACCTTCCTTCTTGATATCAAATGTAGGGAAGCTGATTCCCAATAGCGGTGACTGGGCTGAAGATTCATCGAGGAATGGTAAACCGTCGTTGGAGAACTGCGATCTTTCAGCAACTATTACCGAAATATCACCGGAATGTGTCGAATCTTCACCAAAACAAGGTGCTTTTTCTCCTTCACTAATTTCTTTGGCTAAGGTGTTTCTAGTCGTAAACAAATTTGAATCTTTACCCAATGGTGTTAAACTAACTTCAGGCTGCGTCCTGGTAGATTCTGGAGTTATTATATCTTCGACAGACTGTGCCGAAATCGTACTGGAATTTACCAGAGGCGTAGCACGTTCCATCGGAATATGACCGGAATCACTACTAACGTTCTTTACTTTCTTGACAACTGGGTTAGACCTAGTTGTACTTCTACCTCCCGGAGTCGTCCTAAGTAAATTAAGTACCCCAAGCTGGCGGTTCTTTGGAAACGTTTCACCGAATCAAGTAACCGGCATGTATCATCTTTTGTACGAATCGCGTACTATTACTGTCGATTAAAAATTTAAAGTCACGTTTCCACAACTGGTTTGCAACAATCTGATCTGTTGCCACCTTCCCACAGACGGCGCCAGTGTTAAACGCTGTTATTCTAACTGTTAGAAGTGCGTTTAAGCGGTTCTTGAGTTCTTGGGAGTGGAAGGGGTCTGTTAGACATAGGCCCTATACTTAGTTCCCAAACTAACTACTTACACACAGCAATATACTGATGTTGAGGGCTCTATCAATACTCTGTTGTACTTAGACATTACAGTCACAGTTTAGCTCAGCCACTTGTACCAAATATATTAAGATACTATGTTGCATCTACACATAACTTACTGAAAATACCAGAAACAAGAGTAATCGTCAACCTTTACTGAATAGATACCACAATCCGACCAATGTCCGAAGACACAGCGAATCCAGGTATTCAAATACACCGTACTGAAGGTTCAGTATGCAACCCAGGAAATCCGACTGTCGTTTAAACTTTGTCGTATGAACCTGGACCTCGATACTAAGATAACTTAATACAAACTGAATACCAGAAGAGTTACCACGACTACACAGACTTTGCCATACACTTGCAGAACATTTCAAGAAAAGAGACAATCCGATACGCGAACTAACTGAGACTCACAACCGCAATGGATACCAACAGACAACAGACAAGACGAAACACAGATACACAGAATACTCAGAAATTCGACAAGATACTCTGAATTAATCAACTCGACACACAGTAAGGCTACAGACAAATCACTCAGACAGACAGTCTGGTGATCTCTCGAGCATCTATAAAGTTAACAAACAGAACAGATGTCGACGGTAGACAAGACAAGAGGCGAACATAAAACTCAGAATACTTGAAATTATGCAAACAAACACTACAGTAAAGCCTCGCTCAGTCACCCAGACAGACAGTCTGGTGATCCACCATGGAACGTCACTGGTGCGTCTTTCTTTGATTTATATAACTTTTATAAACTGTCTGTAAGAACTTTTCGCTCGTGCGAACAAGATTCAGTTATACATTTCCAATCCGGCGGCCACTAACAAATCCTAGAGTTGACCTCTCAAGAATTAAATCAAGAGAACCCAGCTCAGAAATCAGGATCAGTTTTAGCGGAACCAATACCAAAAAATCTAGACATGATGCTTCCTGCATATCATGCTAGAATAAAAGAAGGACCTCAAGTAGCGGAAATGAGTAAGAACTACCCATGAGCAGATCTAGAAATTGAAAGGACTAAACTTTGCATGAAAATGGTAAAATTAGCACAAGCAATGTTTGAAGCCTCTAGATATCTAAATTGGAATAACATGGCAAAACCGGAACTACACTTTCAAGGATTGATGGAGAGGCTAGAATACTTGATTGATAGCAAAGAGAAAAAGGATCAGTATAGGAATCCTATCATCCCAGAGACACAAGAAAGAAATGCACCATCCCTGTCTCAAGTGCCAAACACGGAAAGTCAAGAAAACCTGTCTTCCATACATAGGTACTCACATGAATTTTTGAGAGAAATCCAAGAAGAGAAATGGAGAAGAGAACAAGGAACCCATCCTCTTATTCAAGAAATAGACGAGTTGCAGGAGCAATTTCCCCAAGACATTCCCTCTATTTACGACGATGTAGAGGAAGAGCAACTGAGTGAACACACAGGTTTTGAATCCAATTCTTTGCAAGAATTACCTCAGTTCATAGGACCTTGGGAAGCAAAGTCTATTAGTATGAGAGCACCCACGATAATAGTGAGGAATGAAGAATCAGTGATCCCAAGAAACACGGAAGTGATCAAGAACACCAAAGTTCAATGTAATCTCACCCTAGAGGAATTGTTGAAGGTAAAACCAGAACTATGGAAGCATGTAGCAAATCAATTCCCTGAGCTTGCTACTACTCCCTCACAGATAGGAACACACAAGAAGGTACCAGAGATACCTGTAGAAAAGATCGGAGATGTAAGCAAGGGAGAGGAAGGTAACACTTATCTTCCAATAACCCATCAGGGCTACACCACGAAAGCCATCTTAGATTCAGGAGCCGGAGTAGCCATCACTACCACCGCTTTATGGAAACATTGGGGTAAGCCAACATTAAGACCTACCAGGATGAAGCTACAAATGGCTGATGGACACATAGAAAAACCATTAGGCTTACTAGAAGGCATATCTCTCACCACTTGTGGCTTGGAGTTTGAGCATACTTTTGCCATTTGTGATTTTAGTAAAAATCATGCTTATGAGATGATATTGGGACGACCATTCATGCGTCAGTTGCAAATTGTACAAGATTGGGGAACTAATTCTTTGTACTTGCAACATTTAGGAGTGACTACTAGAGTCAATCTTAAAGACTATTCACATTGATGTACCCCCAATACAATGGAATACCATCCATAAGACACAGGTAGAAACGGAATCGGTACACTCATTAGAGGTAGACCCCTCTTGGTTGCACGAGGACACTCGTTTATGGATGTGTAAAGTAGTGAAACAAGAGGAAGAACGGTTGGAAGCCAGGACTTTAGGTGCAAAACAACATCCACGAACCCTTCAAGACCCAGCTTATGCACCTGTAGTATTTCCAGATGAGGAGTTTGAACCCCATGGTTGGGCAGAAATCCTAGCAACCATGGATGTAGCCATCAATGAAGAACAATGGACACCCCACTGTGACGAGGATGGCTATGACATCTCAGTTTTCACGATAGAGCCGATCATGTGTGATTCAGTTTTAGAAGAGTGTGAACCTAACATTGATGCATTCGAGGATGCAAGTGACTTCGATTTAGAGTCAATTATTATGGATCCGCCCTTTGCATCAGAGGAAGAATATTTCTATGAAGTAGAAGCTTACCCGCCGAGACACGAAGAAATTATGAATGAGGTGAGGTTAGCCACACAAGTGACTGACAAAAGTAAAGGTAAGAAAAGAAAGAAGAAGGAAACCATGTCAGAAAAAGAAGAATCCTTGTTTGAGGTTCCTGAGAACTTCAAAAAGTATGAAATAGAAGATAGACAAATCATGGTACGAATGCCTAACAGAAAAGATGACGTCAGAGAGGTATATGATAATCAAGAGAAAACCAAGAAAATCATAGTAACCATAGAAGGAGAAGAAGAAAAATGTACATACATCGGGCATGATTTGACAAATGAAGAAGAACAAGAATTAGTTGCCCTGTTGCACGAATATAGAGATGTGTTCGCATGGAGTTACAAAGACCTAAAAGGAGTAGATCCGGATATATGTTCCCATAGAATCCCTATGACTCCAAATGCAAAACCTACGAAACAGAAACCATACACGTACAATGATAACTACGCTGCAAAGATTAAAGAGGAAATAGATCATTTGATAGAAGCAGGATTCATTTACGAAATTGAGCATATCGAATGGGTATCCCCCATTGTGGTTGTGCCCAAGAAGAATGGAAAATTGTGTGTGTGTATTAACCTTAAAAAAGTTAATGCCGCCACGATTAGAGACAGTTATCCTCTTCCTATCACGGAACATTTATTGGAAAGAGTTGTGGGCAAGGAAGTTTACAGCTTTCTTGATGGATTTTCAGGCTATAATCAAGTAGCCATTGCTCCAGAAGATCAACACAAGACGGCTTCTGCCACAGAATGGGGCATATTTGCATTTCGTGTGATGCCTTTTGGCTTAACAAATGCACCCGCCACTTTCCAGCGACTCATGTGTCATGTTTTCAAGGAATTCTTATGCAAGAATTTGGAAGGTTATGTCGATGACTTATGTGCACATTCAAATGTAAGACAGACACATATCCCAGAACTAAGACACGTATTTGACAAATGTCGAGAATATCAGGTTTGTTTGAACCCAGAAAAGTGCGTTTTCATGGTCAGACAAGCAAAAATTCTAGGACACATTATGTCAAAGAATGGAATCTCTACGGACGAAGAAAAAGTGAAGGTGATTGCAGATCTACCTAGACCAACTAACGTAAAATAGGTACATGCATTTATGGGACATTATGGTTATTATAGACGATTCATACACATGTGTGCAATCATAGCCAAGCCTTTGCACTCTCTTTTGACCCATTTTGAATGGACAGATGAGTGTGAGAATTCATTCAATGAACTTAAACGACGTTTGTGCTCAGCACCTATATTGACAACCCCAGATTGGAGTAAGCCATTCCATGTACATGTGGATGCATCCAACTATGCCATAGAATGTGTGTTAGCACAACCCACGAACGAAGGTAATATAGATCTCCCCATAGCTTATGCGAGCAGACAGTTGAATGCAGCAGAAAGAAATTACACCACTACGGAACGAGAAGGATTAGGAATGATCTATGCAATAAAGAAATTCAGGCATTATTTATTGGCAAACAAGTTCAAATTCTTTACAGATCATCAAGCATTACTGTATGTAGTCAATAAGCCATGTAACACGGGACGATTAATACATTGGTTTCTATTACTCATGGAGTATGACTTTGAAGTAGTAGTAAGAAAAGGAAAGACACATCTCAGAGCTGACCACCTTTCAAGATTAACCTCAGGAGAAGCTCTTCAAGGAATAATGGATGAATTACCAGATGCATATTTGTTTAACCTTGAGATAGCACCAGAATGGGCTAAGCCTATAGTCCCCATTCTCACATATGGACCTAAGAATCCTAGGATAAGGATTAAAGAAGGAGAGATTACCAACTCTCAAAGATATCAAATCCTAGTAGGAAGTATATATAAACAGGATAATCAAAGAATTCTTGCTTGTTGTGTAGATGAATCAGAAAATGCGAATTGGTTGCAATTAGCACACATAGGTGCATTAAAATCATTCGAAACATTGTACATTGCAGACTCTGCATAGACTAGGAGTATATTGGCCTACGATGAAAGCAGACATGTACAAGCTGTGTAAAGAATGCCATGTTTGTTGTGAAAGACCACCTGTAGAACATGCTACATTATATCACGTGTCTCTCACACCAGAGTGGAGTGAACCTTTAGTGACATACTTGAGGACGAAAACATTCCCTCAAGGGATGACTTTAGCGTGACAACAAAGTCTAGAGCAAGAAGCTCAAGACTATTCACTTATTGGCGATAATCTATACAAACGAGGAAAAGATGGATACCTAAGACAGTGTGTTCATGAGAGCGATTACTTGAGCGTACTAGAGACAGCACACCAGGGTGTCGGAGGAGGTCATTTTGGACCCGATAGGATAATCAAAGCCATCCTCTTTGCAGGATTATGGTGGCCCACTCTTCACATGGATGCGCATACCTATGTAAAGAGATGTGATGTGTGCCAGAGAACTCAATTTCCTACTCGCAGAGACGAAATGCCATTGAAACCCATGATGGGAGGACGTGCGGTGGTCAGGTGGACTTCATCAGCGTCCACATGGGCAAAACACCCTGCGGTGCCCATCCTTCCACACTTACTGTGGACTGGCCCAGATTAAAAGTACAAAATGGAGCACTTCCTAATGGGCAGGTTTCGCAAGTGTTGGACCTCCCTTCTTTTCCAAAGCAGAGTGTCCATCGGACCTCTCAACCTCAACCACGACGAAGGAACATCAGACTGAAGACAACATCAGATGACAGAAAGAAAGCAGCAGTATCAGCATCACAAAGGAAGCGGCACAAGACAAATATGGGTGCCAAAAGGATAGAAACCACCAACAAGTTTCAACAATGCAGACAATGACAAGAAGAAGTTTCAGCAGAAGTAGAGACAGTATCCAAAGTCTTCTGAACATTCTTTTGCGACTACAAATATTCGACAAATTTGGATCGCCAATAAGTACCTTATGAACCGACCCACACCCACGCAGATTTGGGTACCCAAACAGTGTATTATAGCTCAACCCTCAAGCCATGTCATATATACCCCTCAAAAATCTCGTCAACCCCCAATACCACCACACCCGATATCACCTTTTGTCCCCCAGAAGAAACATTCCACCCGCTCAGAAACTCTTAGGAAGTGGATACTGAAACGTATCCAGAAGTCTTCTCCTAACCCCTTATCTAACATAACTCCCACCCTGACTAATCTACAACCTTGTAATAACTCATTCACGACTCAACCTTGTATAAATCCACACACTATAACCCCACATCACCTGTAATAACACTTCATCAAGAAATGTATGCATCATCTGAAGCATGTAAGTGTCTAGAGACCTGCATTAGTTTGCAAGAAATCATTCCATAACCCACATCACGACACTCGGCTACATGGGTTACACATCGGTTATGGAAGGGAATTGTGGTCTCACTTTCATGGGATCATGATTAATTTCCATACTAATGTGTTAATCTTATGTAGCAGACCATCAGAAGCTGACCCCAGTGCACCCAGAGCCAATATTGGAGAACTACTAGTGGAGCCCCATCCTATAGCTCAGCCCCCAGAATTCCAAGGATTTCCCGGACCTATGCCGATCGACAATCCTCCTAGAGGTTATACGGAGAAGATTCATTGCAATTCTCATTGGTTTCAAGGGCTAGCATGACCATTGGCGGATGCCGATTTTATCTTTGAGGCCAATTTGACGTTTGATGACCGTACCTGGGGCAAATATCATCTTCTCCAGAGAGTTCAAAGGACTACAGAACACAGAAGACCTAATGCATGTTTGGCCAAGAGCAGGGTTTACAGAGTATTTCAGCAACCGTTTGCCTAAACCTGACTTCTACAGATGTTACTATTTAGTCACAACATTGATGGCTTTGGAGAACAAAGATTTGCCAGGCACCTTCATTTTGCCATCCTTAGCTAACGATCCACCATATAAAAGATTTTATCTTTCTAAAGATTTGATTAGAGCTGCCATTAAGATTCATGGAACGCATACTCCCACAGAACGTGAAAGGTTAATCCCAGAGCCAATGAAACGTGGTGATGTTACTAAGTGGGAGGATATTTCTGCTATAACACCAGAGCTCTCTAAACCGCTGAGGATATGCATGCAACATTTTGCTTTCCACGCTCAGGACAGATTCACAATGCCTCACAAGCACATATGGTTTGGCTTATATTTAGCATGTACTGGACCTCAAACAGTTGATCTAGCAAGCTGGATCATTGATCAGCTCTACTTAGCCCAACATAGATGGGAATGAAAGAAGGTCATCAATGGATGCTGCGTGCTGACTAGAATTGTATATATGTGCTTAGCATATGACTTGCCGATCGAACATGCATTGACAAGCGAGGAGCTAAAAGCGTTTAAAGGAACCATAAAGAAAGCTAGGAAGGCTAGCAAAGGAAGAGCAGGAAAGCGAATGAGAGGAACCATCCCCTGCCTTCAGGTGCTAGAATCACTCTCACCACAACCCTCTCTAGAGCAGTCTCCGACAGAATCCACTCCAACAGTACAACCTATTCACATACGGTTATCAAGACCAGTTGTAACGGAGGGCACTACTAGCATAGTCGCTCCTCAAGTAGCCTGTGTCCCAGGACCTACCACCACTGTAGCAGAAGTTCCCACCACTATTGGTGCGGAAGCTTTTTCTTTTCCGATACCTAACTTGGAAGCAGAGCCACTAGATACAACCTTTGATTTTGAAATGCAAGATGCTTTCTCCAATGAATTTCAGTTTTCAAAAGGCCATATCTTCTCTCAGGAATATGAAAGGCCCAGCTACCCGAGATCAACCACAAGGACAAGTAGTGTCTAGTTCCGAGGAAGAAAGGACAAAAACCGATGAAGATGAAGGTGATGACGAAGCCAGTCAAGGAACTCATGAATCCCAAGAACATGTGCAAACAGACGAACAAGGACAACAAACCGACACCCAAGGTGACACGAGCACACACGACGAAGAAACATTCAAAGCAACAGTTTATATGCTAGCCATCAAAAAATTGTATCGAACCATGGAGAAAGTTTGGGCGCATAAGAAATTGACTGAGGAAAAGAGCCAAGCACTTATAGAACAGGAACTTGTCTCAGGCGGTTTCAAAGAAGTTTACATCAGAGGCTTCCAAGAACTTGTCAAATCAGTGGGATCCACAGAAGCCTTACGATATTTGCAGAGAAAACCGTTACCGCAGTATGACCCTCGTAGAATCCGCCTACTAACCAAACCTGGTGAATACATTCGGGCACCCACCGACGGTCAGTCTTTAGAACAGGCCAGGGAAGCACGTCTCGTCCCTGAAGGCTCAGTGACAGAAGACACCATTATCATCGACTCCCCACCCCGTAGTACTGTTGTACACACTACCACAGTTACCAAAGTACCTACCACCCCAACCGCTTCTCCTTCACCTCCCATCCATCCAATCTCCCCCATACACCCTCCTTCTCCCAGAACAACATCCTCCTTCTCCGACGGAGTAGCAGAAGTTGTCCCTACTCCCATTCATCCCACAATTCCCGCACCCACTCAACCTAGTCTACCCCCTAGCACACCCACCTTTCCATCAAATCCAATTTTCCCACCATCCTTTCTGTCCTTCCCCACACCTCCAAGACCCCTTTTCCCATTCCCACCTCCATTAACCTTCTCCCCAGTCTCACCTCCCCGACCCACCGTAACTCCTCTTTCCCCTTTCCACCAAGCCGTCCAAGAAAGCCCCTCTGTAAATTACTCTTCAACCTTTGTCAATCCTGTATTTACACCCACACACTTACCCATGATCACACCACTATTCACAGTTACTACACTCGACACCACATCCAGCGATATGGATATATCACCACCCACTGCACCTCCACTCACTTCATTTGTGGCACCACAATATTTAAGCACACCACAATTTTCCACAATCACCACAGCATCCACTTTCCCACCCCCATTCCCCATTCCCTTTGCATCTACACCTACTGCATCTTCGCTTAGCACACCATTAATATTATCACCCACTGTAGATACCGCATTCCGACAGATGTTCACATGCATGGCTCAAGTAAGAGATGAGTTCACATCTCTTGGACATAATTATCAGACGCTGCAGAGGACAACCAACGACTTACAGTCGCAGCTTAATTCATTGTCAATCGAGAATGCCTCATTGAATACTCGCTACCAAGAACTATGAGAGGCATATCATAAACTGGAAGTAGAAAGTGAAGAAAAGACGAAAGAAGCTGTCACCGATCTCGATAATTTGTTAAGGGCCCAGACAATTCGCAACGCGACGCTCACACGAAACATGGGCTTACTCAGAAGACACCTAGCAGCAACAAAGGAAGAGGACCAGCGGCTACAAGAGCAAAACAGAGAAAATTCAGAAGCTTCCCTTGATCAAGCTGACCAACCATTAAGCCCTAGTCACTTCAAGGCCGTGCCCTCAGAATCAATGAAAATGTTGTTAGAAGATCATGTCAGATTGTTAGATGACTAGGACAGCATGAATGAGGAGTTTCAGAAGCTCAAGGAGGAACACAAGACCTTGCAACTAAGACCACCAATACCACAAGGACTACCACCCCCTGCAGACCCATCCCCTGACATCCTAGAGGAACTCAACGCATTACGGGCCCAGGTATCTACTCTTCAATCACGGATAGAAGTATATGAAGCACCACTCAGACCAGACTCCCCACCGGACCTACCAGCAGAGGAAGAAATAGTGACTATTCCGGTGGAGGAAACTTTTGAAGAAGCATACGAACCACAACCCATCCCAGGCGGACGCGTCACGGCTGAAGGCCAGATGACTTTCAAACTTCCAACTCCCGCATGGATGAAGACAATCGAGGAGCTTGGAACAACCCACTCAGCACGGGTAGAAGCGCAGCTTCACGCCATGGCAATGATTGAAGAACGCATTTTACAGTCCCCCTACTTTGCTCATTTGGCCCTCACAGATACATATCAGGGCATGAGTTACAGTACAAACCGTATTTCATGTTAATGGCCGAATATCAGTTGGCCATAGAGAAAGAAACAGGCAAGAAACCATCTCACGCTACTCAATTTGAACCTGAGGATTTGCCATTGGATGCGCCGGAGAAATCTTTCAACTCGATTGGCGCAAGGAACTTTTACAAGAATATCCTGAGATGATGAGTACTTGGGTTAAGGCACCACTACACTTAAAATACAACCCATGTTGGGGACCAGTGCCACGTCGCCATTCCTGGAAGGCATTTGCCATTAAAATACAAAATAACAAGCAATGCCAGGATTGGCTAAACTACCCATACTTCAGGCCACCTACAGGACCACCTACAATCGGATACATGATGGCCACGATTCGCCACTGGATCCCTCGATTGAAACATATGGACGATATAGTAGCGCATATGACTGTCAAAATCTTTGACATGATGCAAATGGTTTTTAAAGTCTTCAGACGCGTCAAGGCACCACATGCAAACACCCCGGGCTTCGAGCATGGTAATCTAGATCTCGCATATGATATGAGTACAACGCCATTGCTACGGGTGTGTTATGTCTAGCATTGCAGAATTAAATACCTACCGGCATGCTACAAGCAAACCTTCGAAGAAATGTTCACAACCGGTTTCTAAGAATACCATTCAGAAGTGTTCATCAGCAGGCCCACACATTTGCTTCAATTATTCACCTGTGAACAGATGGTTTATTCCATACATTATCGACTCCCACCACCTGATGAACCGCAACCAATTGATTGGGAGAAACTCGAGGCAGATTTGGCCCGAGGCCTTCGAATATCAGAACACACCCTTGCTCAGGAACTACTACAGAACTACATTCACCAGACCGCACAACAAGGTTCTGTCGCGGATGACAGAAGCGAGAGGGAGGGAGTGTTGGCAGCAGCCAGAGGCATAGAAGACGCGGAAGCATGTAACGATAGAGCAGGGAGCCAGTCGAATCAATTTTTCAAAGATTATGTTTTATAAATATTCTTCAAAAAACCTCCAACAGTGATTTTCATCACTATTGTAACATATGTAACATAGAAAAACCCTTTTTGTAATCCATAGCTCCATTTTGTGCAAGCCGAGGAGTCCTCGAGCTTGAGGAGCTTAGGCAGAATGAACATATCAATTTTGGTTATTTTTAGACACCGTTTACCCCTTCAAATAGCACTTAGGACCTATTTTTTAACTATGTTGGTCACTAGTTGTGAAACCGGTCAAAACTAGTCTAGAATCTATAAAAAGAGCTAGAGAGCTCATTTTTGAGGTTGGTTAGTGTGAGCTTAGAGCTATTTTGAGCTTGTAAGAGTGTTCTTGAGCAATAGAGTTGATTTCTCACTTTCCATTGTGTCTTGCTTGTCTCTTCGTAGTGTGTGTGTATGTGTGTGTGCATTTCTATGCTTCTCGCCTTCACTCTCACTTCATCTCACATTCACGATCTTCATATCACTCCTACCTCTTCCGCGGATTGACATTAAGGAGGTGGAGCTTCTTAACGTGGTTCTCACCATTGTGCTAGAGCAACAACGAGTATCTGTCATGATAGACCTATCTCTCGTGATAGATAGGTGTCTTTTGTGCTATATGGTCTCTATCATGTGTGGCTACCTGTCATGATAGACAGGTGTCTATCACGATAGATGGTCTATCATGGGGTTTATTTATCGTATATCACTGATTTCAATCTATCATGATAGATAGTGTTTGCCGTGATATACATTGTCTATCACAATAGATGATGTTTATCGTGTGTCATGGGGTCCTATGTGTCATGATAGATAGGTG
The DNA here is from genome assembly GCA_020310875.1 of Ceratopteris richardii. Classification (NCBI taxonomy): domain Eukaryota; kingdom Viridiplantae; phylum Streptophyta; class Polypodiopsida; order Polypodiales; family Pteridaceae; genus Ceratopteris; species Ceratopteris richardii. The sequence goes on from CM035419.1 coordinate 129,513,966, forward strand.
TCTATCGCGATAGAGGATGTCTACCGTGTGTCGTGGGGTCTTGTCTATCACGATAGATGGATGTCTGTCACGATAGATGGTATCTATCATGATAGATGGGTGTTTGTCATGATAGATGGTGTCTATCATTAATCGTCTATCATCTATCATCTATCATAGATTTTGGTCTATCACGATAGACGGTGTCTATCGTGATAAATGGGTGTCTATCATGAAGCCTATCTATCACAATAGATGGGTTCCTATTGTGATAGATGTCTAAGGCACTCTATAAAGAAGATTGGAAATGTTAATGGTAACACGAACCTCTTAAGTAAGGTATTATATGTACCAACCATAACAACAAACCTAATCAGTGTTGGACAAATTTTTGAGAAGGGCTTATAGGTTAGATTCACAAGGCATGGAGCATATGTGGAGGACCCTCAACAATTCTTCAAGAGGATAGCAAGAGGTGAGAAATCTGGTATACTTTTTACATTTGAAGTTGAAGATACCATAAATATTGCTCTCTTCAATTACAAAGAGCAAACCCTATCTAAATTAGAGATATGTCATAAGAAACTAGGTCATATGGGTCAAAGGACTCTAAAGTAAATATGCAAGGATCAGAGTGTGCTTGGCATTCCAAATGTGTCCAAGCCTAATTTACAAATGTGGAGCATGTCAACTTGGCAAATCACACAAGCAACCTTTCAACAAAAGAGGATACATGTATGCAGACTAATTGGAGCTTGTGCACACAGATGTGTGGGGTCCTAGCAGAGAGCCATCAATCTCAGGGTCAAGGTATTATGTTTCATTCATAGATTACTATAGTAGATGGACAAAGCTTTACTTTATGAAGCATAAAGATGAAGTGTTTACTTGTTTCAAGAATTATTTGGCATTCATTGAGAATCAAATAGGTAGAAGCTTGGACAGGTTAAAAGCTGATGGAGGTGGTGAGTATTTTTTCACATCAATTTGAGTCATTCTTACAGGACAGAATCATAAAGAGAGAGGTTACAACAAGCTACACTCCTGAACAGAATGGAGTGGTAGAGAAAAGAAATAGACTAATAGTAGAGGCAGCAAGACCAATGTTGAATCAAAAGAAAATTCCAAATTACTTATGGGCAGAGGTTGTTTCCACACCCACATACTTAATTAATAGGCTTCCATCCAAGTCCCTAGATGGAATGACACCTTATGAGGCATGGAATAGCAGGAGACGTTCCCTAGAGCATTGTAAAATATTTGGGTGCATTGCTTATGCACATATACCCACCCTCACATATTAGAGGAAACCTTGATCCAAAAGCTAAAAGATGTATATTCATTGGCTATGATCAAAATAAAAAAGGATATAGGTTGTATAATGCCACTAACAAAGGATTTGCAGTTAGTAGGGATGTGGTGTTTGATGAAAATAACTCCTGGTTTGAAGATGATTGCAGGAAAATAAATCTACCTTATGACTTGGAAAATGATTTTCCAACTCTGACTTGAGAAGAACCACAAATATTAGAAGATGTCAACTCAAAAGACGAAGAACAGATTGATTTCAAAGCTTGGAAGTCCAAGGAAAAGACAAAATTCAAACAATTGGAAGACATTCCAGAGTCATCCAATCAAGTACTTAGAAGATCTCAAAGGGAGAGCAAGAAACCCATAAGGTATGGCTATGACACATCACTAGTCACCAAGCATTCTATATACATTTTAAAAGATTCTATATCAGAGGAGCCTTCTTCATTTAAAGAAGCCAATAAGAAGGAAGAATGGCGAGAAGCTATGCAAGAAGAAATTGAAGCACTTCAAGAGAACAACACTTCGGACTTGGTTCCCAAGAAACCATGCATGAAGGTAATAGGATCCAGATGGATTTACAAAGTAAAGAAGAATTCAGATGGTTCAATCAAGATCATGGCTAGTAGCAAAGGGGTTTGCTCAAACCCATGGAGTGGATTATGAGGAGACCTTCTCACCTACTGCTAAGATGCCAACAATCCGAGTTTTAGATTGTGGCTTCAAAGAATTGGAACTTATATCGGTTAGATGTTAAAAATGCATTCCTTAATGGATGGATCTCTCAAGAGTTCTACATGGCTCAACCACTAGGATATGAAGACAAGGACAAAACCTGATTTTGTATGTAAATTGAGGAAGGCATTGTATGGATTAAAGCACGCTCCTAGAGCTTGGAACCATAGGCTTGTCACATATTTGAAGGACCAAGGCTTTATTGTAAGCAAAGCAGATTCTTCATTATTTGTTAAGAAGACTAATTCAGAGGTTATATACCTATATGTTTATGTGGATGACATTATCAATACAGGAGATGATGCCAATGGCATCAAGAAGATCAAGGCTCAGATGAAGGAAGAATTCATGATCAATGATCTTGGATTACTTATATATTGTCTTAGCTTAGAGATTGTCTATTTAGAATTTGGTGTGTTTATTACCCAAAGAAAGTACATTCATGATATGCTTGTTAAGTTCAAGATGGAGAATGCAAAAATTGTAGGTACACCCATGGAAGTGAATCACAAACTTAGTTCTCATGAGGGAGAACTACTCAAAGACATTACAGGTTATCAAAGTCTTGTTGGGAGTCTCCATTATGCAACCCTAACAAGAGTGGACATATGCTATGGAGTAAGTACGTTAAGTCAATTTATGCATACACCAAGAAAACCTCACATGGAAGCTGCTAAGAGGATCTTAAAGTATCTAAAGGGTACCATAAATGAAGGGTTATTTTATCCATTCATCTGACTTGGATATCAAGCTATATTCTGATGCAAATTGGGCTGGCTCAAAAGGTGATAGGAGGAGCACTTCTGGCTTCTTATCTTTTGCAGGTTCAAAGTTGATTTCATGGTCATCAAAGAAACAACCAACTATGGCATTGTCATCAACTGAAGCTGAATATAGAGGCCTAGCAAATGCAACACAAGAAGCAATGTGGCTTAAGCTACTATACTCAAAATTGGGCATACATACATACACTCCAATGATCTTTGGAGATAACACTTGCTCACTTCATTTGGTTGCTAATCATGTATATCATGCAAGGACTAAGCACATTGAAGTGCATTATCATTATGTGAGAGAGAATATGCTTAGCAAGGACATACAATTGTCCTATGTATCAACCAAGCTACAATGTGTAGATATGCTAAGCAAATCTTTGGATGGAACAAAGTTGAACAGGTTCAAGATGATGATTGGATTGCAGGGGATTAAAGAAGATTGAAGAACAAGCATATTAGGCTTGAGGGGTAGCTGCTGGTGCAATATACTCCAATCCTAAATGCTTGATCATTTATCCTATGGCTCATATGGATATTCATTGTAAAAGTGCATAGAAGGAATCACTTCTAATCACAAGTTGTTGGGAAGAATCTTTTCACGAATGAATTGGTGAATTAGCTAAAGAGTGAGTCCTAAAATTTAGAGGCACTTTTAGGTAGAGGATTTAAATTTCAAATTCAAACAAAGGCTCCAACTTCAGCTAGAAAAGGGGACTCAAAAAGTTGCATGATAATGAGCCCGATTAGAAGAGTTTTTAGAGGGATCTTTTGTTGATGTTGATCTCATACCATAGCTCCAACATTTCCCTCACATTGTGCAATGTTTTATTGTCAATGACATTGTAATCTATGTGCATTAATATATACATGTTGATAATATCTCACTTTCTCTTCTCTGTCATGTATCACACAAAACAGTGAACTTCTTTGACTTGATTCTTCGTGTATATGATTATTTGATGTGATTTAAGTTGGTGCCAATCTTGAGATATCATCAAAATTGTGCTCACTAGTTTGCATACTTTTGAAGCCCAAAAATATCGGGATACACCTTTAACTTGCTAAGCATCATTATCTGAGTATAGTCTATCATTTCAAGTGAAATTACTTGCAAAATTTAAATATCCTAGTTAATTAGATATGCCCAGAACCATTTTACTCAATTGCTAGCAGAGAGGGAGTATTGTTCATTTCTTTGAGCAGGTGGGTGGCCAAAATAGCAAGTTTTGGTTCATGGTCAAACTCCTATTCATTTGTTTTGATCCAATAATTTGAGGATCATACTCCAAAGTACTTGGGTGATTATTTGTGCTTCCTGGAAGGCACAACAAGTCCTCCGCAACTCAATTTTGGCTGGTGTGAAGCAGGAGTTTGCAGCACCATCTCATTTCTAGAAAGTCTCCACCATTTCCTCCAACATTGTCAACCAAAGACTATATGTTTGACTGCATTTTGTTGAACCTAGTTTGTGCTATGTGTACTTTGTAGTTCTACATATTTTGTAGGTTTGTGTGTATCGTGGAGTCATGTACAACGTGAGGTTGCACTGTGAGGGCATTGTCATGAAGTTCTCATGAAGGGGAATCCACTATGTTGCATCACCATCGCGTCACTTCAGAAGTCCCTCATAACGCATGTGCTAAAGACTCTTTAAAATACTGAGAAACTCATCATCCATCAAATTCTCTCTTGGACTCCATCAAAATAAATAGTAATCAAGAGATTTGAATTTTTGAGATGTAGGGAAATTAAGAAAATAAGGAAAAAAACATGCACCTTGGGATGAAATGGAGTTTTGGAGGAAGAGAAATCTTCTTGTCTCTCTTGCGTTCAACTATGGGGTCTAGCACATGACAAGATAAAGTTGAGAGCCATTGAGCATGAATATGATTTACCTCTTGTGGATAGCATGCACGCCTCCATGTGCAATGGTGTGGGTTCAAATCATGCATCTAGATAGATGGACATCCCTTTTGCAATAGAGAGAAATGGGTTCACTTGAGCCTACCCCTACAGGGAATACTATCACATGTGCCAACAACTCCTCGAATCTTGTCATGGGAGTTGGTAAGATCATTGTGAATACTGTTGGTGGTAGTTCTTTCACATTGTTAGATTTTTTTTTGCAAGGGATTAAGAAAAATCTATTGTTAGGTTCAATATTAGCCAAAATCAACTTGGTTTTCAATTTTTTGATGATAGACGTACATATTATGATCTATCAGTTGGGGATGTTATTATTGCTTCTAGAAATTTATGTCGTGGGTTGTATAAGATCATAGCATATGCAAAATCTATCAATGATTCAACATGTGCAGTTCAAGATTCTCAAGCTATCTCAGATGCAAAGCTTTGGCATGCACACTTAGGTCATTTGAATTTTGCTAATTTGCTACTATTGGAGTTTGAGGTTTGTGGAAGCACACAAACAACACAAGGAAGAAGAAGAAGCTTGGAGCACAACACACAAAATTGAATCTATTACTAAGTGAATGTACAAAGATAAGTAACTTGTTAGGGTAATAGATGTATATACAAGCCAAGGGAAGAAAACCTGCCAAAGAGGGAAAAAAGTGCCCCAACGGTCCTAAGTGTGGTCATACACATCACTACTGAAATATATCAACAAATCCCCCCTAGGAGTGATGCACTGAAGAAGGAGCTGGCACTCATGTATAAGGAAGTGCTAAGCTATGTGGAAAGAGATCAATCCACAAAAGGAATTAAGCCCAAAGCTTTGTGGAAAGCTTCAAACTTCTCCCAAGGTAGAGCCTTTGTGAAAAGATATGCAATGTTATCTATGTGGGTACATATGCCAAAATGATCTCTCAAGCAAAGAACCTCTCATTGACATAATGATGCACCTCAATGTGATTTTTGTGAGCATGGAACACAGGGTTCCTTGCAACTGCCAATGCACTATGACTATTAGTGAAGATGGTGGTGGAAGAAGACTGACCAACACCCAAATCAGCCAAAAGTCGTTTGAACCACATACACTCAACAATCACTCTAAAAGCTTCCCTATACTCAACCTCACAACTAGAAGTTTCCACAATAGGCTGCTTCTTGCTCAACCAAGACATGCATGAGCTACCAAGCATGAAGCAAAAACCACTAGTGGACACACGAGTATCATAACAACCAACGCACTTAGAGTAAAAAAAAGCATGTAAATCTAGCAGTAATGATCCCCCCTTGGGATAAAACAATCCAAGTATTCGGTTACCACTCAAGTAGTGAAATATATGCTTAATTGCCTTCCAATGCTCAACAGATGGGCAATGCATAAACCTACTCATCCGAGAAACAAAAAACTGAATATTAGGCCAAGATATGCATAAGTAAATCAATTATCCAACAATTTCCTGATAGAGAACACCATCAAATGCACTCCACCATCATGAAGCATCAACTATAAACTTATTTCCATAGGATTCGTAATAGGTTCGCAATCTTCAAGGCCAAAACACTATAATAATGTGTCAATATATTTTGTTTGACACAAAGTTATTCCACTATCAACTTGCATAAACTGAATGCTCAAACAATGATGTGAATGCCCCAAGTATGACATCTCAAAAGATGCATGCAAATCAGCCTTAAAATCATAAATATGCTTCTCATTAGGACCAGTGAGCAGCATGTCATCAACATAGACAACAATGATCATAATTACGTCATTTGCACGCTTAATATGTAAGGTGCTCTCAATCGGATTGTTCTCAAAACCATGTGCAATCAAGAAGGCATGTATCTTTTCATACCTATCACATGATGTTTGCTTCAAACCATATAATGCCTTTTTCAACCTCTACACTTTGTTTTCATGCCCTTTCTGCACAAAACCATAAGGCTAAAATACATACACTTCTTCATGTAAGTCACCATTCAGAAATTCAATTTTAATGTCCAACTGATGTACATTCAAACCATGATGAGCTTCAAGTGCACAAATGCTAAGAACAGTGGTCATTCGGAATGTGGGAGCAAAGATCTCATCAAAATCAATGCCTCTCTCTTCAGCATAACCTTTTCCAACCAGCCTATCCTTATACATGTCAATTATTCCACTAGGATTATGTTTTAGTTTGCATAAAAGAACCATCCAATTTTTTGAATTCCATGCTTCATCAAAAGAAACATGATCATTCTCATCACAAAGAATAGAGACAACCATTACATAGTAATCTAATGCAAAAGAAGCATGATGAGATCCTGAACGAGTGTGATATGATAGAGATGCATCTAATTTGATATCTTGCAAAGTTTGCACCAGTCATTTGGGCAAAGTTTTTGCCTCCTCTATATCAACCCTCTCATCAAAAAGTGCATCATGTAGATCTGCATCAGAAATAGAATGATTTGCATCATCATGTGAAACATGTAAAGGCTCACAAATTGACTCATTTGGATAAGCACTTGATTGTCCACTTGTAACAAGAGGTAGCAAAGAACCATACACATCTTTGGAGCTAATTGATGTCTCCTTGGTACATGAAAATAATGGTTGAATTGCATCTTCCACAAAAATAACATCACGGCTAACCAAAATGTGTTTAGTATGTGGATGATACGGACATTGGCCTTTGCTATAAGAATTGTATACGACAAAAATACATTTCACTACTTTGTCATCCAATTTCTTTTGTTTTTGTTCAAACACTAAAGCATATGCCAAACAAACAAAGACACACAGATGAGAAACAAATGGCTTGTGGATATGCCAAGCCTCATATGGAGTGATAGACGTAGTGCTTTGGTGGGATGCATGTTAAGTACATATTTTACATGATGATAAAAAATCATCAATAAAACTCACGAAGTAAAGGTAGTAAAAGGTGTCTTCATAGGACCATAGACATCACTACGAACAAGTTGCAATTTCTAAGTAGCTCGAAATGAACCATTTTTTGGGAAGGAGATATGCTCTGTTTACAAGGTGCATCAAGTTTGGGCAGAGAGGATACCATTTCATATTTCTGCAGGTGCAACAAACTAGCATAGTTCAGATGACCAAAGCTTTGCATTTGACATGGCCTAAGAATCTTGAACTACACATGTTGAATCATTCACAGATTTTGCATAATCTATGAGCTTATACAACCCATGACATAAGATGCCAGAAGCAATAATAACATCGCCATTTATAGATCATGAATTGTACATCTATCATCAATGAATTTCACAACCAAGCCGATCTTGGCTGATGCTAAAATTGATAAAAACTTGTCTTGATCCCTGGCACAAATAAAGCATCTGACAATGTGAAAGAACTACCATCAACAGTAGTCAGAATGATCTTACCAACTCCCATACAAGATAAGGGGAGTTGTTACCACGTGATACTATTCCATGTAAAGGTAGGCTCAAGTGAATTGAAGAAATTGTGCTTCAAGGTAATATGTTTGGTTTCCCCATTGTCAAAGTATGAAACATCTAAATCTACTGCAAACGTACACTATTCATGAGATGGTGGATCATAACTACAAATAGTAGTAAACACCCATTTTTCATTATGCACAAGATAAGCAGACTTTGTTTGGGCGTAGAGGCCACTGCAGCAACCATTATGGCCTCTTTTTTCTTTGCCTCTTTTGCAACCAGTTTTGGACAACTCTTTATGACATGGTCATTTCCTTCACAATTTTTTGCAAAATAATTTCTACTTTTTTATGTTCTTCTCATCTTTGTCTTCCCTTTTCGATTGTGCAAAATTAACAGATTTTTGCTTACTACTAGATGAGATCCATTTAACTTGTCCTTCTAATTAGCTAAGAAAGCTTGATTTGCTACATGCATGATGAATGTGTTCTGCCTAGACTAATCTTCCTTCAACAAAATAGAGACTAAATCATCAAATGGATTGCCTTTCATAATCAACTAAAGAGTAGAAGCAAAACTCTCATATGAATATGGAAGACCATTCAGAACAATCTGCACAAGTGAAATGTTTGGAAATACTTTATCAGCAAAAATCATCCACTCCAAATCTTTGATCTTTGTCAAAAAACTATCCATATAATCTCCTTCATTCGTATGCTCACTCTCCAATAGTTTTCGGAGGTTAGCAACATGAGCTCCATTGCTTGCTTGGTACAAAGTGGTAAGTGTATTCCAAGCATCCTTTGCTATTTTGCAAGAGCGAATATGAGGGATAATGGCACATTTGATAGACAAGGCTATGAGTGCATGTGCCTAAGCATCTATGCCATCTCAACAAAGTTGCTCTTGAGTAGGTGCAGTAGGAACCGTAGCACAAATAGGAACCTAAAGATCATCATCTTCAACACCATCTGCATCACCTTCAATAAATATATTTGCAGGTGTAGTAGGTCATTTTTCAACACGTTGCATAATATTCCACATTCCTTTTACCATCAACACATGAGGCACCATATATGCCCATAATGGGTAATTGGTACCATCCAATTTATCCTCAATAGCCAACATACAGAATACATCATTGCTTTTAGCCATGGCCACTGACTAAAATACCCTGATGCAGATAAATTTTTGTATCTCAAAAATTCGAAGAGAATTACCATGTTGAGTTCTACTAAACCTGTAGCAAACTTCAAGGCGCTTGTACTTGCAAACTGAAACACGTATATATCTTTGGCACAAAAGATGAAATTGCTTGCACAAGCATTGTGATATTGTGTTCGGAGGTCAAAACGAGATCACATTGAAATTTTGACACTTTAAAATGAAGTTGTTTTGGAATATTAATCAGCTTGAGTATTCTCATCAAATTTCATGTGATTTTAAGAATGTGACTGGAGGGGTTTCAATGATGTCATAGATGAAGTGAAAACCTTCTCTGATACCAATTGTTGGAGTTTGAGTTTTTTGAAAGCACATGAACAACACAAGGAAGAAGAAGAAGAAGCTTGAAGCACAACACACAATATTGAATGTATTAACAAGTGAATATACAAAAAATAAGTAACTCGTTAGGGTTATTGGCATATATATAAGTTAGGGGAGAAAAAACTCCTAAAGAGGGAAAAAGTACATCGACAGTCCTAAGTGTGTTCACACACATCACTACTCAAATATATCAACAACTATGCCTGCAAAAATCTGAAATGGTGTCCTCTCTGCCCAAATTTGAGGCACCTAGTAAATATGTCTGTGAAGGCTGTATTTTGGGCAAAATGCAGTGTTCCTCCTTCCCAAAATATGGTTCACTTAGAGTTATTTAAAAATTGCAGCTTTGTTCAAAGTGATGCCTGTGGTCCTATGTAAACATCTTCCTTTGGGAACTACCTTTACTTCATGACTTTTATTGATGATTTTTCTAGGCATCCATGGCTGTATCCATCAAAGTTCGAAGTTTTTATATGCTTGAAACGATTTCTAGTTTTGGCTCAAAATTTATGAGCATGTAAATTGGGCACTCTCCATTCTGATCGAGGAGGGGGGCAATACATGTCTTCAGATTTTAATTAATTTATGGATGAACATGGGATAAAACATCAGTGTAAAGTGTAGTATACACCTCAACAAAATGGAGTTGTTGAAAGAAAGAATAGGTCTCTCATCGAGACGGCAAGGTTTATGGTCAAAAGTCAGGCTTTACCACATAGCTTCTAGCTTGAGGCTATTATGTGTGCAACATACATACTTAACATGTATCCCACCAAAGCACTACAGTCTATCAGTCCATTTGAGGCTTGGCATGGTTGCAAGCCATCTATTGCTCATTTGTGTGTCTTTGGTTGTCTAGCATATGCATTAATGTTTGAACAACAACACAAGAAATTGGACGAAAAAGAAGTGAAATGTATTTTTGTCGTATACAATTCTCAGAGCAAAGGCCAACCTTTATATCATCCACAGATCAAATGCATTTTGGTTATTCATGATTTTGTTTTTGTGAAAGATGCAAATTACCCATTACTTTCATGTACTAAGAAGACATCATTATCTCCAAAGATGTGTATGACAGTTTGCTTCCTCTTTTTACAGGTTGACAATCAAGCGCTAGTACAAATGAGGCAATTTGTTAGCCTTTACACATTTCACATGATGATGTAAATCATTTCATTTCTGATGCAGGTTTACATGATGCATTTGTTGATATATCGATGCATGTCTAGAAAAATCATCGATGAAAGTCATGAAGTAAAGATAGTTCCCAAAAGAGGGTGTCTACATAAGACCATAGACATCATTGTGAACAAGCTGCAATTTCTGCGTAGGTCGAACTGAACCATCATTTTGGGAAGGAGGAATGCTGCACTTTGCCCAAAATACATCCTTCACATACATGTTTACTAGATGCCTCAAGTTTGGGCAAAGAGGACACCATTTCAAATTTATGCATGCGTAGCAAACTAGCAAAATTTAGATGACCAAAGTGTGCATGCCAAAGCTTTGCATCTGACATAGCTTGAGAATCATGTACTGCACATGCCAAATCATTCACACATTTTTCATAGTTATGAGCTTATATAACCCATGACATAAAATGCCATAAGCAATAATCACATCACCATTTGACAGATCCTGAACTCTACATCTGTCATCAACCAAGCCAATCTTGGCTAAAGCTGAAACTGATAACACATTCCTCTTGATCTCTAGCACAAATAAAGCATCCAACAATGTAAAAGACCTACCATCAGCAGTAGTCAAAATGATCTTACCAAATCCCATGATAGCATAAGAGGAGTTGTTGGCACATGTGATAGTATTCCCTATAGGGGTAGGCTCGAGTGAAGTGAAGAAACTGTGCTACGAGGTAATATGTTTAGTTGCCCCACTATCAAAGTACCAAACATCCGAGTCTACTGCAGACATACACTATTCAGGAGAAGATGGGTCGAAATGGCAAATAGTAGTAAACACCCATTCTTCATTCAACACTAGATTAGCAGACTCTATTTTCGGTGTAGAGGCCTCTACAACAACCATTCTAGACTCTTTTTTCTTTGCCTCTTTACCAGCCATTTTTGGACAACTCGTTATGACATGATCATTTGCTTTACAGTATTTGCAAAACAGTTTTTTCTTTTCTGTTTTCTTCGTCTCTGTCATCCTTCTTTGATTGTGCAAAATTAGCATATTTCTGCTTACTAGTAGAAGAGCTCCATATACCTTTGCCCTTCTGACTAGCCAAGAAAGCTTGATTTACAATATGCATAATGGACCTATTCTGCCTAGATTGATCTTTCTGCAATAGAACAGAGACTAACTCCTCAAATGTTAAGGCATTTGGATTGCCTTTCATCACCAAACGAAGAGTGGAAGCAAAACTCTGATATGAATGAGGAAGACTATTCAGAACAGTCTGCCCAAGTGAACTGTCATGTAAGACTTCATCAGTAAAAATCAACTCTTCCTTCAAATCTTTGATCTCTATCAAAAAAATGTCCATGGAATCACCTTCATTCATGTGCTCACTCTCCAACTCTTTTAGGAGGTAAGCATCACAAGCCTCATTCCTTGCCTGGTATAAAGTGGTAAGTGTATCCCAAGCATCCTTAGTTGTTCTGCAAGAGTGAATGTGAGGAATAATGGCATGTTTGATAGACAAGGCTATCAATGCATGTGCCTGAGCATCTCTACCATCCCAATGAATTTTCTTTGTAGCAGGTGCAGCAGGAATCACAACACAAACATGAACATGAAGGATATCGTCATCTTCAATGCCATCTATATCGCCTTTAGCAACTGTGTTTGCAGATGAAATAGGATGTTTTTCAACACCCTTCACAATATTCCACAATCCTTTTATAGCCAATATATGATGCATCATATAAGCCCACAATGGGTAATTGGTACCATCCAACTTATTATCAACAACCAACATACAAAATACATCATTGCTTTCAGCCACGGCCACTGAGTAAACTACCATGATGCAAAAAATTGATTGTATCTCAAAAAGTTGAACAAAACTACCATGTCGAGTTCTGCTAAACATGTAGCTGACTTCGAGACGCTTAGATTCGCAAACCAAGACTTGTATATATCTTTGACACAAAAAGATGAAATAGCCTACACAAGTGCTATGATAGTGCATTTAGAGGCGAAACAAGCTCAGATCGCGATTTCGGCACCAGATAGCAAAGCTGTTTTGATTTCTTAATCACCATGAGAATGCTCAGCAAATTTCATGTGATTCTAAAACTGTGACCGGAGGGGTGTCAATAATGCCCTAGATGAAGCGGTGACCTTATCTCATACCAATTGTTGGAGTTTTAGGTCTGCAAAAGCATGTGAACAACACAGGGAAGAAGAAGAAGAAGCTTGGAGAACATCACACAATATGGAATAGATTATCACTAGGATGTACAAAGATAAGTAACCCGTTAGGGTAATAGGCATATATATAAGACAGGGGGAAAAAACCTCCTAAAGAGGGAAAAAAGTGCCCCCGGCAGTCCTAGTGTGTTCACACACATCACTACCTAAATATATCAACAATTATCAAGTTTTCCTTGAAAAATTCACATGGCAAAGAAGGTGATGAACACTTCAAGTTCCCAAGGGAAGTTGCCCTAATACCAATCTAAGAAACTAATGCACACCCATAAGATAATGACATGTGATTCTCCATCCAACCTGCCATAGTATATATTCTTGGACCAATGATGTCCTCCTTGAGGCACTCTTAGGGATAGATGCCAAGACCTCTTCCTTCCCATCCTTGAGACTGAACCATTAGGATAAGTGAAATACTCCAAAAGATCCTAATGCTATCATTACTTGAATCTTGGCCAAGCTACTTTATAACACTAAATATTGTAAAAAAAACTGATTTGATCTCAAGTAAGAAGTATAATACGTTAATGAATTAATTTGGTTGTGGCTAGTTAGTTGCAAAAGGTATGACAAGGTTTGAATTTACATTGGAAAAATAATTTATCAAGTATTTAATATGTTGTAAATGAAAAAAATGTTGAAGAAAAATAAGTGTGGGTTCCGATTCCTCCATGTATGATAATGTTAGGAAGTTATGGAGTGCCTTTAGTTATTTTATCTTGTAATACTTTACAGGGTTCTACTTTTTCTAGTGACAAATCCTTCATTATTGTGCTTCTTGAAGATATCTTTTTACATACCATGTCAAGAGGAAGGAAAGAGAGTAGAAAATCTTTGAACACACAAAATCATGAATGAGAACGGTTGAGCTTTTTAGAATTGAACTCACAACCTCCCAGCTAGGAGTATGATGGGCTAATCAGTTGCCCCAAAAGCCATATCTAAGGATTACTTCCTAATCTCTTAAGGTATGGTTCATCCACCTCCTGCTAGGATTATGTGACATTCCTCCCCCCTTAGATTGAGCATAGAACTCAATGCTCACTTGTGGAACCTCTATCTAGCTTGGTAGGTCCCTTACCAATATTGAGTGCTTACACTAGCCCCAAATTCTAGCGCATGGATATATTTGGGCCCTATCCAACTGTCCTTTGATGACAAAATGCCCATGGGCCTTTGTTTGTGGCCAATTTTAGACTCATCCATGGCCAAGCGATTCCCATGTGCCCATGATTAAAGCTCTTTACCTTTGTGTTGCCCAAGTTCCTCAACTAAGTTCTGATACCAATGTTAGGAATTGAACTCACAATCTCTTAGCTAAGAGTATGATGGCTAACCACTTGCCCCAAAAGCCATGGTTGAGGATTACTTCCAAATGTTCTCCATGAGCACCACAAGGAGGCAAGAACAAAATTACTTCTTCTTCTATATATGATTAGACACAAGAATGATCTCCAATATAACATATTGTTCCAATATAAAATACAAACTCTGTAAGAGAAACCATAATGAGGACTAGTGATTAAGCTTGCAAGGTAAATATGCCATCACTCTTGATAGATAAGTTATATTGGTGAAGTCCAATGAAAATATACTTGGAGCATATCCGCACAACTACCATATATGAAAATCCATGTAACCAACACACATGCCAAAAGATATAAAAAAAGGAATGAAGATCAGTACGTAACATAATATGTCGTACGTCATATCTATGCACAAGTATCTTATTGAAATTTGCATTACTTGTGATAGACTTTGAGATGCATGCATTTATGAGTAAACATTTCAATAAAATTATGTACAAAAAGATTATATTTCTGCATAGAAGTCACAATAGTATGAATGCATGTTGAAATGTGCTTGAATGTGAATTCATGCAAATGCATATTGAATTCCATAGAAATTTGAGATAATGAGCATGTTATTATAGTGATGCACATGTCGAAGCAATGCATTTCCTTAATATCGATTCTTTGATTCGAGGGAATGTACAAAACACAAGGAAAAACTGACTAAAGAGCACAACAAAGTGATATTATTAAGTGTGGAATACACAAGATAAGTAGCTCATTAGTGTTGTTGGTGTATATAAAATTTTGGAGGAAAAACCATCCCATAGAAGAAAATAAGCCTCCTAGTAGACCTAAGCATGTCCATGCATATCTCTACAACAATGTACTAACATTTCTTGATCTTGAATATAGGTGTGATATTAATAACCCATATATATCCATTGTGAGCGGATCTTATAAGCAAGAAGTCTCAAAATGCTTAATATGAGTAATACACAAGAGAAGAACCACTCTAGAATATGAGTTTGGGCCTTTGGCCATGTGGATATGATGGGATACATCATGTTAGAGTGGTATCATGCATCTGACGAATGATTTAGCTCTTCATGGTTGCAAGGTGGTCTCAAATAATGTTCTACCTTTAAGATGACACTAAAGTTACCATTTATTTTACAAATCAATGGAATTTTGGTTGTAATCTAGTTTAAATTTTGAGCTACAAACTAATTGACTTTTTTTGTATCATCCATACTTTGTTACGGAACTCAAGAAATTGTTTCTCCTTTCTTTTTTGAGAGAATTCCTCAATGTGAGGGATAATAGAAATCCCTTAGATGTGTGGATTTTCCTTTAAAATTTAAAACCTAATGAAGAAGACTGAACTTCGAAAAAAAGAAAACTAACTCCTCATCAAAGAAAATCATGAAAAGCTCGTGGTTAAATATGAGAATGTTGTTGTTGATAAGCTTGCTGCTCTACATGTCGTATGATGTATCCATTGGAGGGCACACGTATCGTATAACTTAAAAAATAAAACGAATTGTTTGATGAGCACTCCCCGGCGCATTGGATGACACATGCTCGTCATCTCGCTTTGCGTTTGGATTTGGATTTTTTGAATGCGAGGACCAGCCTCCACCGATGGCTGCAACGTTGATAGTAATAACTCCATCGCCATCTCTCGCTGTCTCTTCAACATCTTCACCAGCCCCGTCTTCATCTTGCTCTTCATTCTGCCCATCCTCGTACAAGCAGCAAGCCATTGCCTTGCTGGAGAGCTCCAGACATGTTCAGCCTTCTTTGCCCGTGAACATTAGGAGCAAAACTGCATTGAGCTTGCCAAAAGCGGGGCATACCCATGCCCTCTGGGCTCGCTTTGATGGAAGATCAGAAACTGAACTTCCGGTTGAGCTGGAGGCTATCACGAGCGAAGAAGCCCTCGATTCAGCTCTTGCTTCGGCCAAGGAAAGCTCGAAGCCGATTATTGTTGACTGGTATTCCCATTCATTGCCATTTATTAAAATATGAAAATTTTATGCTTTTCCCATTATTCGGAGCTGTTAGTTATTTGGCTGTGTACTAATTACGCAGAATGCTCATCTCAAGTTTTCCAGTGGGATAGGTTACGTGGTTAATGCCCTGGAGATTATGTCTTCGTTAACCTGAATTCTAGATTCTACATTCCACATTCTGGCTTCGTTGTCAATGCCTAATGTAGTATGGTCTCTTGAAAGATATATCACTACCTTTAAATGTTGCTTATGAGTGAAATATCTCTAAGCAGGATCCGGAATGCAATGGATCCGTATAAAGCTTTCCCCTACATACCACTATCTATATTTTCCAAGCATTTATGATCATCTATCTGAGGAAAACCTATGATGGCAGGCGAAATATTATATACTGTTCAACCTTCTTTTTCCTTGGGGCTACTTACCCAAAGAAATTACGACACTGAGGATCATAAAGATAATACAAGTTTCTGCAGGGCAAACAACTACTCTGCTATCTACAACCTACAACAGAGGATAGAGAATGTTATTATGGTGTGCGGCATGAAACACTTTCATCATAATTTTCCTTCGTAGAAGCATACATTTATGATGTTAAGGGCTGAAGATAAGTAAATACGTGCAGTTCTTTCATGCTAAAGCTCACATGGTGGATTTCAAAGTTTTCCTACATTGCAATCCTCTATGTCTTCTTTCTTGTAGATATGAAGATGTGTGATACCAAGCGTTAAAAGGAATAAATGTGCTAGATTTCACATGAAGGAGTTTTAAAGCCTGTGCATGACTTATGAGAAAACCTTTACGCTTCAATATTCTCTTGTAGATGGAAAATTGTTTGGTGATGATTATCAGAAGGGAACAAATGCAAATTGTTTTGGCATATAGGCATCCCGTGTCTCTCTTTTTCTCTTTATTTTTGTTTGTTTATTGTTTTTATGTAGACCCAAGGGTCGAGAAGGTACGGTGAAGTGATCTCCTCATTCTACTAGCCAATCAACTTAGGTGCGCAAAAGGCCATGATATTGACACCTCGCATGATCGTTGCAATGGATGTGCATGGTACTTGGGCACAATAGGGGTCACATAAAGATCTTCCTTCTTTAGATGTTTGCTCAAGGAGGAGTCACTCAAATGGCCAAGGTGAAACTGCCAAGCATTGAAAGCCATTAATTGAACATAGATTTCCTTGTAAATGCAAAGGGAATGGTGTTGAAACTTGATTTAGTTCCATACTGTGTAAGTTGTGAAGCGGAAGTGTTGCCACTTTATAATTTTTTTCATAGGACACCTCTTGCCAATTGTATGGGGTTTAATTTAATACTTGGAGAGTCTTTTCGATGAAAATACAATCCACTCCCTCCTTTCATTCTTTGAGAGACCTTGCTACAAGAATGTTATACATTGAAATATTGTGTTGTGGTGATGCACATTTTGTGTAAGCTATTCGACACAAAAAGAAATCATGGAAAGTCGAGCTTGAGTGTTAGAGGACTCATTCAAAGCCTTGACAATGAACTAGACATAGTGATTTCTCTTCAAAGAGAGACACTTGAGACTATTCTTCGGACAAAATGTTTTGGTGATTATTTGGCATTAGTGGGTTTAAAAGCTACTATTTAGATTTGATGAAGAGTTGCATTTTACTTTTTCTACTCTAAGTCGATGGTTTGGTCACAAATCTTGAGACACAAATTACAATCATGGAAGCCTTTGTTTGAGGAGCTTAGTGTTACTTTGTTGGGGAAGGCCTTACGGATAAGATGGAATTGGAGGAGAATATTTTTTTGTAACATAAGTTAAATCCAAGGGATGGAAAGAGGAATTTTGTGGATGAAGAAGTTTGTGAAAAATTTGATTGGTTGGCCAATGATTTCTATAAGGAAAGAGAGATGAAAAGGATGGGCCTTTCCAACTCCCCTTTAGTTAAAATTTTCATTCATGTTTTTAAAGTACTCCATGAGAGCTATTTATCCATATAACAATGCCTACCTGAGTACTACAAGCCCCTCCAGCCATCTACTTCAAGTAAAGATCGTTTACATCAGATAAGGAGTTATTTCAGCTATACTATGCTGTTTTTCACACACATACACAACACATAGACTGATTATTCCTTGATCAGCCTATTATCCATCACTTTCCAGCACACACACACTCATTGTCTCTTAAGAACTTTAGGCACTTTTCTCTCAAATTTTGTATCTAAAACTGTTTAGATCTCAGCCTATTCATTCATATGTATATGTACACATTGTAAATACTCATTCCATCTAATTCTAATTTTTAAGAGCAGACCTTTTTACTTGTTTCACATTTCTTCTCTCATCTATTGTTTGTCTTCTCTCATCTACATTCTTTGGTTCAAGTAGTGTATGTGTACAAGGTTTCTAGTGTGGAAGATGCTGAGAATCTATGAGGGCCTACCTACTTCCAATGAAATTCCCTTTCAAATATTGAAACTTGAAATCCATGGAAAATAGTTTCTAAAAAGAGAACTTAAGAGCACTATAAAATCATGTGATTTGATTAGGCTTGATGACATTGATTGATGCATGAAAAGAGAAAGATCAAGTTTGAAAACCCTTACTTTTGAACATGTTTTATCATTTAAGATTTGTTTTGATGCACATTTTAGAGTTCTGGTTGTTAGTGTCATGGTCATGTAACCTCATGTTCTAAGTGAGGTAAGAAGTAAGTTGAGGGAAAAAAAACATCCAGCATGTGGGCTACATGATGCGATTCAATTGTATCTTTAGAGCATATAGTATGGAATTCATCATGAAGTGCTATTGTTGTTGCAATTTCCATGCATATAGTATGGAATTCATCATGAAGTGCTATTGTTGTTGCAATTTCCATGCAACATATTAGTAGGTTACTTGGGATCAAATAACTTGCATATCATTACAAAGAGCCATAGCCCATTCAGTAGGCATAACTTGTATAGTTTAGAGCCAATTGCTTAGAGGATTAGATTTCCTTTAACAAAGACCTTGAATCACATCTTGGTGTTTTGATACTTGAGAAAAGACTTAATCTAAATGGGTAAAAATCCTCTTCAATTACATCTTTTTCCTTTCTCTTGAGATCTCTCTCTAGTAACATGAGCACCTTCTTGACTCAGCGCTTGATTTCCTCCTAGTTTCTTCGTTTAGAAATTAGTATTGAGCCTCTCACTAGATTAGGAGAGTTATTAAGGGAGAGAACCAATGTCTCTCAAGAATCAAGTGAAGTCATAAGAAAGAAGATTGCTTTGAGCTTGTCATCAAATGGTGGCAAGTGTGTATCTTGAAGTTGATTAAGAATACTTGTAAAAGTGCTAAGGTGCTTTGAGGTTGACTTCTTGCAATCTAATAAGCTTCCTCATGATGTGGAACCATCCATTGGTGTTTTGTTCTCGTATGTCTCCTTAAACTTCTGTCTTATGTGAGCAATTGTTTGTAATCCCTTGAGCTTTTACAAGTATTTCATCGATGATGGCCATTTTGATATATGTCATGGATTTCTTGTTGAGCTTTGTCCAATCATCATCAGGTGTTGAAGCCTGTTTAATATTCTTTTAGAAAGAGTATGCTTTGTATGTGCTCATTCCATAGAGCAAAACCATTACCATCAAATTTCTTAATCTCCAAAAAATTCTTACTAACTGAGGCCCTAATTCTCAACACAATTCCCCTTCAAAAAATTCTTCGATAATAATTAATATATGGCTATATTAAATTATAGAATGCAACAAAGGCATCCAAATGTTTTTGTAAAAGAAAGATTATTAAATAGACTTCTATTTGATAAATTATAGCTTTCTGTAATTTTTGTAACATGTCTATTTTCAGCCCAAGATCCGGGAAAAATGAGCACAAAGTCTATGGAGATAATAGAGAATGATGAAGGAAATTTAGTAAGATAATTTTTGCTTATGAAAGGAGAATATAAAGGGCTTGAATTACTAAGTGAAGTGGTTTCAACAGTCCTTTGAAGTCAAAAGTGGCTTTCAATCTATGCATTGTGCAAAAATCATCTTTTCGAGGAAGCTCTTTGTGATAGACATCTATCGCAAGCTCCGAGTTTGCAATTAAACCTTGCTATGCTACCATTTGTAAGCCACATTACAAAGTGTGTACATGACTCAAATTTTTGAGCTCTTCTCCTAATTTTTGCTCATGAACTCTTTCTCTACCTTCTCTCTCTCTCTCACACACACACAAGAGCCTCTTTCTTGAAAACTCATTTCAAGGTTGAAGCACATCTTAAGGTAGCTTTCCATGGCCTCTTTGAGTTGGCATCAAAGCTTTGAGTTGTTTCTGTTGGTTTTTGGGCCCACAATTAATATAGACACAAAGAGAAAGTAGAGACAAGATGGACAATATACAAGGCATGAGAGAGATTGAAGGAGCCAAGCTCCAAATATATGCCATACATGCAAGATGAAGCACATGAAGTTACAAGGTAGCATAGATAATACGCGTGATATACAAAGTGCCCATAACTCCACAATCTCCATAGTTGAAGATGATTGCCTCCAAATAGATAAGCTCCAAGCTGTTGCGCACATTGGAAGATGATGAGCACAACTCCACCTCCTCCAAGTTAGAGGACCACCTTCTCAAGTTCAAAATCCGCTCCAAGTTGATGGATTGTGAGCTACAAGTCATGTCTAGCTTTTGTTAGGACATGCTTTTCATAGTTTTTCATGGGGTAAAAAAGCTAAAAATCAGGGTTCTTCAATTTTTAGAAACCCTAATTCAGAAAGTTATGAAAAAAGCTAAAAGTCAGGGTTCTTCAATTTTTAGAAAACCTTATTCAGAAAGTTATGAAAATACTAATTATAGGTTTTTTTAATTATATTTAATATTATTTGACCATGTAATATGTTATATAATAATTTTCTCTTATAAAAAGTGCTTTGCAAGATTAAAAGCGGCTTTTTATTGATTTTCATAGGTTGACCCTGAAATTAGGGTTTGAATTTTGTGCTTCCATCTTGTATCTGACACATGTGTTTTATACAAGGAAAGCTCTTGATGAGCACTTTCATAATATGCCATAAAAAAGCTTGCCCCATTTTGACTATTTTTGACTAGCCTTTGATCTTGGTGTGACCTTGAATAAATGATTTCTTCTAACTTACAAGTGGGGTCCCTAGAGGAAGATTCACATTTCTAACATTCCCCTCCGGACCTGACACTATGGGAGTATGTCAGATAAGTAACTATTAGTTATTTAGTTAAGTTAGGTATTCTAGTTTTCATAGATCATACCAAGTATCCACCAACACATGCAAGGACCTTGAACATGAAGAGTACTCTTACAACACACATCACAAGGGAACTCACACATCCCATACTCTTCTCAACCAAGTACTACTTGGGAGGATAGAGACAACAAAATAATGCTAGGTAATGGATAGAATGTAGACCTGAACATACTCCCTCAACTATCAAGGTTGGCCATGCCTATAAAGTTAAAGTCATATGCTTTCATCTACACCTATCAAACAAATAGACACATATACAAGAAGGCGTAAAATGTCCTCCATAAGGTTCTGAATGTAGATAAATTACCCCTTGTTGCTCACATAAGTCTTTCTCCATGACAACCAAGTTGAACATGCAAGCTCCCACATACATGGATGAGTTACAAACCTCAAAGAGCACTTAGAAGGTTGACTCGTAGGTAATCACTCTCAGGTATACATGGAAATAATGGTATTTTATCATGCTTTGATACCAATTGTTGGTTTTAAGGCCCACAATTAGTATAGAGACAAAGAGAAAATAAAGATAAGATGGAGAAAAGACAAGACATGAGAGATATTGAAGGAGCCAAGCTCCAGATATATTCCATATGCTTCAAGATGAAGTACATGAAGTTTCAAGGTAGCATTGATAATATGCATGAGATATAAACTACCTATAACTCCACAATCTCCATAGCTTGAGATGATCTCCTCCAAAACAAGCCTTCAAAGTCTTTCATTTCAAAATTTACCCATAGTTGTTTTCCAGCCTTACATAAGCTTAAATTATAGGTTGCAAGTCATTACTGCAGCTGAATACTCTCAATATTAGCCAAGATCAATTTAAATAGCACACATAAGAGAATCTACACACACAAACAAGAGATCACACATACAAGATACACGAAGTATGGTAACAAATAACAATGCTCCAATTAATGATTAAGATGTACAAGATGAATCATGATGATATGGTCCAAAAACTGCAAAAGAGATATGCTCAAAGTTCATAAGTTCCAAAGAGAGAAAGTGAGGGTAAGGGAAGATAAGGCTATGAAGAGGTTTAAGCTGAAAAAGAAGCCTCTCAAGAGAGTATGAGAGTCCTCCAAGTGTATTATCATACGCTACTCCAAGTCCTTCAAATCCTTCAAGAATACAAGCATATGTACTCCAACTCCTCAAGCTTGAAGTGTAGAAGATCCTCCTCCTTGTGTGTGTGTGTGGGGGGGGGGGGGGGGGGGAGGGGCATAGTGTGACCAAGAGATTTAAATCGAGATTTAATCGTTTAAATCGTTTAGCTCGTTGAGACCCAAAATAAAAATCGGGTTTTTATCCACTCAATGAGATTTTTATTTTTTTCATAAAAAGTATAGATATACATACAGAATTGTATGAAGCTTCAAGCATAGACAATTAGACAATACATACTAATCAAATGTAAAACATTCATCATTTCAATTTTCATCACGATTCAAAAGACTACAAAGACGTGAAACTGGAGACTTTTAAAATTTAAGTACACTATTCCAATTATAAACATAGCAATGAATTTCGAGCATAAAGAGTCATGAATAATATGGAATCTCGATAGTGGAATTCGAATACATCATGAGTCATGAACAATAACAATAAAATGTAAAGAGTTGAGCATCGGAAGTCAAGGCTTGGACTCTTCATCTACAATATCATCAATCCCAACATCCTCATCAAATGAACTAGCACATGAGGAGGTAGATCCACTATCACTATGAAGACCCATGACTCTCTCTATGTCTGCAAGTGAATCATCATCATCATCACTGCTAGATGATGCTGATCTCTCCTCCCAATCCTCTTGTAGACTAGTATCTAGATCTGGACGAATCGTGCAGCCTCCTCTTCTCCCACATGCTCTCCCACCTCGATGGGAAGCTATCTTCCTAGGTCTCCGACTAGTAGATGGTGCATCAGGATCTATTGAACATGCAATAAATTATAATTATAAGTATCAAATTCATGAAGAATGCTTAAAAATTAATATTGAAACTTGAACCTTAAGAGCTAAGTTCTAACATATCATATATGTCATAGACTATAGTCTATAGAAGTTAGAATATATCGGTTGTGTTTCCTCTTGTTCCTCTTCGTGTTTGTCCCACAAACAATTGAGACTCTATAAATAGCATAGAAAAGATATCCTTCTCTTCTTGAGGGATTTGAGGGATATCTTTCACTTTGGAAATATCAATAGAATCCACATTCACCTGAAAATCCAATAAAATATGTATTTAATCATTTAAGATTACAAGTTCTGAGTCAATGGTCAAGAATTAAAGCTAACAAATTGCAACAAATCACAAATACCTGTAGTGGTGCAATGTGGGTTCCTTTGCTCTCCAACAACTTGAGATTACAGTGTGTGTACACTAGTTTCTCAAGTTGTCGTGGACTCAATCTGTTTCTCTTTTTTGTGTGAAATAATGCCCACATGCTCCAGTTCCTTTCTACTGGACCGGTACTACAATCTTGAGATAAAATCTGTAATGCCAATTTCCTCTGTGAAGAGGAATATGAGTCATCAATGATCATTCATGACAATTTATATTATTATAAATAAGTATAATGATTCCATCATAATATGATAATTATAATAAAAAAGAAATCATATCTTAAAGATAGTTGAAACTTGAAACATACCAATAGAGGAGTACCAACACCATATATTTCCCACCAAGTGATCGGGGAAACCTGGTTCTCTCTCAATCTCGTAGTGGGCTGTCCAAAATACCTCTCCATGGACCGAAATTGAAGACTCTCTTTATGCAACTGTGAATACAATGCCATATCTCCTTTGGTCTATCGTCCCAAGTACTCTTTCCAATTGTCCTCTAAAGTGATGTCTGGATCTTGGGCCTCAGATCTCCATAAAGGATGGAGTATGTGAGCAATTGCTTCGATTGGTTTGTGAAACCAATCCAATCTCCTACGCATTGCTTCACAATCATAACGCCTGCAAAAGTTTTAAGTTTTAACCATAGTACAAAATGAGAGATTTAAATCGCGATTAAAAATCGGGATTTAAAAGATTTAAACGTTTTAATCGCTGGAATTAAAAAAAAAAATCGCGATTTTTATTCTTTTGCAATTTTTGTGATTTTTTTTTTGGAATTTTTTGTATATACACATATAAAACATTCTAATATATACATATATATCATAAACTTTATATATAATGCATGTAATATGGATATAATTTAAATCGTTCGAGATTTAAAAGATTTTTATTTTACGAAAAAATTGCGATTTTTTTGTACTATGGTTTTAACAAATTAAAAAAACATTTGTATTGAAATTTGGATAATGAATCTTGATATATATAAGATATTAATACATGAAATAGACCACTTACTCTGAATCTGAAAGACCTGATACATCCGCAATGCATCCTTGTATACGATTGACATACTCGTATACAAGTCCGAGTGTGCTTCCCTCCATGTCTGTGATACGAAGCACGGAATATACTGGCTGAAGAGAAGCAATGAGAACCTCTGCCTTCGACCAGAACGCATCCTCTCCCATGACAAGTGATGAAAAACGCATGAATAAAGGGTCTCCATCTCTAGCTTCAAGTATCTGATACCACTCCTCTGCAACAACTGTAGGAAGGAGACCTTTCCTCACTCTCAATACTCTGTCCAATACAATGAAAATATAACAAAATCTTGTGAAAGCTGGCTTTTGAAGCTACAAATCACTATGTGAACGGAATATATTTTGGACTTTGGGTCCGCAAGTCACAAACTTTACTATGAATTTGGCTTTACTAAGAATGTTCTCAACCCATGGCAAGCTCCCTATATCTTCCATCAATAGGTCTAAACTATGACTCGCACAAGGGGTCCATGTGATTTTGGGGTATTCTTGCTCTAGCATACGACCCATAGCCACACAATTGGATCATAGCCACACAATTGGATCCATTGTCTGTGACCACTTGAATGACATTATGTGACCCAACATCCTCTATGGCTTTTTTTTACATGGGAGAATATGAATTCACATGTGACATCAGTCCCATGTGCATGTGCTTGAATGGCACGTAGAAACATAGTTCCCTTGCAAGAGGAAACCATAATGTTATACACACTCCTCTTGTGCATATTAGACCATCCATCACAGAAAATGGAACACCCATATTTCTCTCATGTAGCACGCAATGATAACATCTCAGTCTCTACTTCAAGCTTTTGTTAAGTAAGCTCACTAGTATGCAGAACTCTCCTTGATGGTCCTTCCCAAGGAGTGCCTATGCGATTGACAACTCTCATTGCCCTCTTCCATTTAGTAGTGTTGGCTACATTGAAGGGGATGCCACATAAAATAAATAATTTGCCGATCTCTTTCTTGGCTTGCTCCATCGCTTGTTTTTGCATAGATGCCTTCATGCTACTCCTCATGAAGACATTGCTCTCTGACAAGTTCCTAGGTATGGGACCACTATTAGAGGGTGGTCGTGCTCGTGAAGATGGAGTAGCCACATCTACCGATGCACCACTAGAGCTCACACTATCAGTGCGAGCCCTTTTGGAAGGTGCAGTAGAGGACTCTCCAACATTAGGAAGCATCTCAAGAGTTTCAAGGGAATCTTCACTCACTTGCATATCCCCAACACCTTGACTCAATTGCAATTTCGAAGTCAAGTCCTCCATGATTTGTTGAGGCACAGAGTGACATTTTCCAATGCCACCACCTCTCAAACCAAGAAGGTGTGCCTTGATACGCGATGCACTACCTGTAAAGATACCCTTGCAATACTTGCATTCCCAAGTATTAGGTTCAGTGACCTCAACATGGGATCCGATATCAGGAGTATGACCCATAGTAATTACTAATATGCTTCAGGGGTCAAGGGTAACGGGTTGAAGGATAAGGCTGAACTTTGAAGGATGAAAGCGGGCTGCGGGTCTCTCTCTCTCTTGCAAGTTGCTCTCTCTCTCAAGTCGACTCGTCACTCAACTCTGGCTGCACTCCAATGCAAAACTAAACCGTTGCTGAAAACGGTTTATGACTGCACATGGTTCGAAAAAACCTCCAAAACACCTATTTGAGTAAGTAAAAATCGTTCACATTGCAAAAAAAATCGTCCATAATGATTTAAATCGCGGACTGTTTAAACGATTTAAAATTTTCCCGAAAAAATCGCGGTTTAAATTCACTATGTGGGGGGAGAGAGAGAGAGAGAGAGAGAGAGAGAGAGAGAGAGAGAGAGAGAGAGAGAGAGAGAGAGAGAGAGAGAGAGAGAGAGAGAGAGAGAGAGAGAGAGAGAGAGAGAGAGAGAGAGAGACTTTTTAACGTCTATTAGAGGCCAAAATCGGCCTATGAGACAAAACATATACATCAGTATGATCCAATCCACTTTGATCCCAAAAGGAAAATAAAGTGTGAGTACAGCAAACGGGTATAAAAGGAGTGGATAGTAACTGGCATCGAGGGTGTGGGGTGCTATGGGTATGCACTCTATATGCTCAATGGGTGAGATACAAATATGATATGCATAGGGAGGGGAGGCTCGATGGTATCACAACCCACTAAATGCCTGGAGTGGGTGTAGGATATAATGCATCGGTGGGTAAGGCATCATGGTGATCCTCAAAATGCTTTGAACGTCCAAATCAACAGGGGTACGCTGCTGACGTCTCCGTATCTCCATGTCATGGCGTGCGTGAATCGCCTGAATCTCTCTCTGATGTGGACGGGCTCTCCGGAGTGGGGGTATCGATCGTCGACGCTGTCGTCTAAGCTCCTCTGCTCTGTGTAATGTGACACCCCGCATCGAGCTGGGTCCTCGAGTGGCTTTGGGTCTGAAAAAATCTGTAATATAAGTCTGAGGGGAGGGCCAGGTGTATCTCCATCTGCTGCTGGAGAAGTGATGCACGGCGGTGCTAGAGCTCTACTAGGAAACGACCTAGAGGGCGCTGGTCCTCTGTCCCCAATAAAGCCCTGATCTCTCTGGCCCCCCTGAATCGCTGTGGGTAGCGATCTCTGATGTCCTCATATGCCTATCATCTACATGTGTAGTGCTCCTCGTCCTCTACCTCCTCTCGGCATATCCTGCATAATCTCTCGTCCCTCGGGGTATGTGTCGCTCGCCCAACCTCAATCTCGAGCTGGTGTGATGATACTCTGAGCTGCCCAATGGCCACTCTCTCAGCTTGTGCCATGTATGTATCCATGTATCGTGGTCTCTGAATGAAACCATCCACTGTCACCGTCAGGAAGTGCTCTCTGTAGTGTTGCCTCTTTGTGGGAAGAGGCTCCCGTGGTGCTATCCATGTCTCCCTGACGTGCATCTGTAGTAGGTCCTGACCGATGATCCTATTCCTCTTCGAACGAGAGAGGGTAATGTGGAGGGAAGAGAGGTCATACTGAAAAGGGGGGAGATCCGTAATGCTCATGCCATGGTCTGCTAACCATTGGTAAGTCTATGCATACCCCAGAGAGAGAGAGAGAGAGAGAGAGAGAGAGAGAGAGAGAGAGAGAGAGAGAGAGAGAGAGAGAGAGAGAGAGAGAGAGAGAGAGAGAGAGAGAGAGAGAGAGAGAGAGAGGGAGGGAGGGAGGGAGGGAGGGAGGGAGGGAGGGAGGGAGGGAGAGAGGGAGAGAGAGAGAGAGAGAGAGAGAGAGAGAGAGAGAGAGAGAGAGAGAGAGAGAGAGAGAGAGAGAGAGAGAGAGAGAGAGAGAGAGAGAGAGAGAGAGAGAGTCATATTAACGTCTTCTAGAGGCTAAACTTGGCCTATGAGACAAAACCATGTACAAGTGTAGTAACCCTGTGTAGAAAATGAAATGAAATAAAAAGTACTTGCTACACAAAGCTATATAGGGCTGGAAAAGGCTGGGGAGACGTGGCTCTGACTCTGCAGATAATGGCCACCTAATACATGGGGGATCCATAATGTGAGTGAGTAAAATACCCTAGCTACCGGTGATGGGTGGAGGTGGGTGTAGTATGTGATACATCGGTGGTGGCCTGAGTGCCTCCTGAAGGAAGACAACCCAGGGGGTGGTGGTACTCCTCTGCTCCATCATGCGGTCGTAGGCTGTCCTGATGCGTGAGATATCCTCCTCATATAGTCGTGGTCGATGATATCCAACCATGCGTGGTCGACGTCGTCCTCTCTGTGTTGTTGCCTGGTGGAGCGTGAGCCCTATAGATGGACCTCTCTGATGTATCTCATCTCGCTGAAAGAACTGAGTAATGGTCTGCTGGGTACTCATCTGTGTCTGATGTGTGGGCTGTATTGATCGCTCTCGCCTCTCGTATGTTGCTGTGAGGAAGCGCCCCAGTCGTTGTTCTCCCATAGTCATGCACAACTGGAGAGACTCCTCTATCTGAAACTGTGCTCGTAGGTCTAAGTATGCTGGGCATCTGATAACATGCTCCTCACTCTCTAACTCTGTCCGGCATACTGGGCACCACCTCTCCTCACCGAGGACTCCTTTGAACCGACCCCTCTCAATCTCGAGCTGATGTGATGAAACCCGGAGCTGCCCATTGACGACTTGAAGGTGGTGGGGTAGGTATGTCTGCATGTATCTCGGAATCTCGATGAAGCCCTCGTCCGATATATATAGAAAATGCTCACAGTAATAGAGCATTTTCGGTGGCAATGTATCCCTAGGGCTCACCCATGTCCTCTGTATGTATGTATGCATGCAATATCTCCTGACGAATGACCCTATTCCTCTCTTGATGAGAGAGCGAGTAGGTGGGTGCATGTAAGTCGTACTGTAGTGGTGGGTTCTAGAGAAATTATCAACAAAAGAAATGAATTACAAAGCACCCCCCATAGATTTGGTAGGCATGCTACATACATCAGAATGAACAAGATCAAGTACACAATACTTACGAGACACACCAGAGTAAAAGGAACGTTTCATTTGCTTTCCATATTGACATTCATTACAAAAATCAAGCTTTGTGCCTTTAGCATCAAGCTTCTTTAAGTTACAAAGCCTAGTGAGTCCCGTTTGGCTCATATGGCAAAGTCTCTTATGCCACAACTCCATATGGGAGTGAACTTCAGCCAAAGCAATAAACTTCCCTGATAAGGCTTTTCCATGCAAGCAATAGAGAGTTCCCTTCTTTGTGCCTTTCACAATCAGCCTTGACCCCTTTGTCATTTTCCATGATCCTCTCTCAAAAAGAATGCTATAGCCATGCATATCCATTTGACCCACAGAAAGCAAGCTTTTCTTGATCCCTGGTACATACCGCACATTATGCAAGACAAGCTCATTAGTGCCATTTGTAGAGAAATGCACTGTGCCAATACCCTCAATGGAACATGCGTGATTGTTTCCAAGGTATACATGGCCATGGCTGCCTGCAATAAAAGTAGAAAAACACTCCTTGATAGGAGTCACATGAAAAGAAGCACTAGAGTCAACAATCCATGTCTAGGCCAATGCATCATTAACGGTAAGCAAAGCATCAATAAGATCACTTTTGGTGATCGACATGTCCTGTGAATGAACATTTAGAGAGGAATCCAATGTATAAGTATCATGAGCTGATAAAGTAGTGCATAAAATATCCTCAACATCTGACAGCTCTTTTATGACTACATTAGAGGCCACATTGGCCTTCTCCTTGTCCGTTTGGCTGTCCCGTGCATCAGTCTTGCCTTCTTTCTTCTCCCTCTTCTTATCTCCAACATTCTTCTTTCTTTCAAGCTGTCCTTGTAATAGAGGAAATCAGGTTTCTTGTGGCTTTTCCTGCCACACTAATAGCATGTCACATCATTGCTGATAAAGTAGTGCATAAAATATCGTGAACATCGGACAGCTCTTCTATGACTACATTAGAGGCCACATTGGCCTTCTCCTTGTCCTTTTGGCTGGCCTGTGCATCAGTCTTGTCTTCTTTCTTCTCCTTCTTCTTATCTCCAACATTCTTCTTTCTTTCAAGATGTGCCTTGTAATAGTGGCAATTAGGTTTCTTGTGGCCTTTCCTACCACAGTGATAGCATGTCATATCATTGCGTTTACCCTTATTGTTATTATCCCTTTCCCTGCACTTACTCTTGTTCCTTTGTGCATTATTAATCCTCTTATCTGTTCTTCCTCTAACCATGTTGGCGGAGCTGCCACCTTCACCACCTGCTTTTCTCCTGATCTCTTCATTAAGTATAGAACCTCTAAGACCATCAAAGGTCAGGTTGGGGTTATTGGACAATGAGACTACCAATGTCTCCCAGGAGTCAGGCAATGTCATAAACAAGAAAATGGCTTTAAGCTTGTCATCAAAAGGAGCCATACCTGAGTCTTGCAACTGTGACAAAGTACTTGTAAAGAGAGATAAGTGTTCAGCTGCACTCATCTAGCTGCATGCCAACAAGCTTCCGCATCAAATGCACTTGGTTAACAGGAATAGTGTTTTCACAAGTTGCTTTCAGCTTTGGCCATATTTCTGAAGCAGAGGTCAAACCTTTGAGATCTACCAAGATTTCATCAGCGACATCCATCTTGATATATGTAATAGCCTTCTTGTTCAAGATCAGCCATGCATCTTGTGACATGTCCTTTGGTTTTTCCGCCTCCAATGCCTTGTCACAATCCTTCAGAAAGAGAATACCTTGCATTCTCTCCTTCCACAAGTCGAAACTTGTTCTCTCAAATCGTCGAATCTCAAATAGATTCTTCACATATGAGGAAGATGCCGCCATAATTGCACAATGAAGAGGTTAGTATGCTTAAATTTTGGGCAAAACGCACCAAAATGAGGGTACCACCTCTAAAAATAGTGCATAATAGCTTCAAACACTTGTAGGAGCAAAATGGAGCACAAACTCAAAACCTGAAATTTTCTGAAAAATTTTGCAGAAAATTCCATCAAGCTAATTTGTGCTTGAAATCAACAAATTTGACTTCTTTTGACCTCAATGTGTGTACATAAGGCTATAACCCAGCCTTTAGAACCAAATAAGAGCAGAAGCCCCAAATTTTGCTTTAGAAATTTCATTGATGGTTATCTTGAATTTCTCAACCAATAAGTATACATATAGGTTTTGGATAGAACCGCTTCTCTATGTGAATCGGAGCGCATGGAATTCAGTCTAAGCATTAAAAATGTGCCTCTTAGTCGGAACCCACTCTCTATATATACTTTTCCACCAATATTGCTATTTGATCTTCATGAAAGTTGTCCGAATCTAGCCCACTTACTATCATGAAATTTTTTTATTACCTTGGTTTACACATCTTGTTTGCATTGAATTGTTTGTGGCGAGTCCATTTGCTTTGATTGCATCCTTAGATATTATGATGTATGAACTTTCTTTTGAATCTTTCTAATTCTTGATTGCTTCATTTTTCTTGTCTTGACATAGATTGCAAATACTTAACAATAGGCAAAAACTCTCCATCATAATCATCTTATAGAAAAGTTTCAAGAACATAAGCATCACACGAATTATCAATATGCATATGAGAAGAAGAGTTGTCTCAATGACATCATCTTGAGGGAGCACAAGATCTTCATTGCCAAATTTGGCATGTAACAACATTTATGCAACAATATAATTTCTTCTTACAATATGAAAAAACTTCGAAGTTATAGACTTTATGGAAGCAGTGCATTGAATCATAGCAATATTCGTAATAGATCAGTGAGAAATCATTTCAAGTAATGATAATAATCAATTTGCACAATCACATGAGTGCCAATAAGATATTATTTATTATATATCTAAGCCCTTATAATTTCTTGTAGATTATGTTTAATTTGAGGATTATTTCTCTGGTGAACATTAAGAACTTTTGCTCCAAGCCTCTATCTAATGAGCCAATAAAAAATTTTGACCTTTTGTGACCAAGATTTGGCTAAGTACCCAAAAATTAGGGTTGCTGGAATTTAGGGTTTTGTGCTATTCTGACATTGTTTCCAACAAACTCTCCTCAAGTACTATGTTATGAGCTAATAAAAATTTTTGACCTTCTGCAACCAAAATTTGGCTAAGTATCAACAATTAGGGTTGCTGGAGATTAGGGTTTTTGTGCTAATTTGACATTGTTTCCAACAACATATCGTTTGTGAATTATTTGTGCTTTGCTATGGGTTATCAAGCGGTTGTTTAAGAAAAGAAAAGATGAACCTATGTGTGAATCATGAGATTAGAGAACAAAGAGTCAAGTGAAAGCCATTTCGAATTCTTAAGCAAAAAAAGCAAATTAATCAAAAGTAAGTCAATCAGTTACATCAACGACTCAAGATCGAGCGTCAACTTTTATGTTGAGCACTTCTTAATCTATGGATTTTGATATACCTATTCAACATTCTATAGTCTGAGAGAGGGCTTTAGATAAAGCTAAAATTCATCATACAATGGCTCTTGATGTTTCAGGAGTTGGAGTTGGAAGTCATGCAAAGTTGAACACAACAACATGGCATAGATGATCACTTGTCCAAGGTTTATGCAAAAGGACAAGAAGAGAAGGGGATGAAGGCTGATTTTTAAGGGGTTTATCTTCTCCATGTAGATAACTTACCATCTTTCTTGACAATTTGTACCTATGCCTAGAACATCTATAAAGGAGATGGGTACATAGTTGCATCGCAATGCGTTGCGAACGGTTCGCAACTTCGCAGCTGCAACTTCGCAACGTTGCTACGTTCGCAATGCGTTGCTTTGCATGCATACTTTTTTTGTAATCCAAAACTATATTTTCCTTAGGAGGGATGAGAAACTATTTAAAATTTTGTCCAAAATGTATGATAAATGCAATAAAAAAGCATGGACAATGAGGAAGACATAAAAAGCTATAAAAGTGTAGACATTGATTTATGTATGATTTTCTTTATGGGACTTATCACCTTGAGCTAGCCAAATATTTTGGATTTCCCATATTCTGGATCTCCTAATGCAATTATAGAGCTTGGAGTAAAGTTTCATGCATGGCCTTGGCCCATCAAAGCCAAGGGTAGCCTTCTATGGTGATTGATCTCACTACTTAGCACAGACATCACTCGTGAATATTGAATTGTGTAGGGACTAATCTAGACTCAATAATCTATACTATAATGTCCATGTCTATCCTATACTATACTATATAGGTATGTTTGTATGTATGTAATTACAAATGTGCATGTGTACGTATGTAATATGCAAGTATGTATGTATCTACTTGTATGTATGTATGTATGTATGTATGTACTATGTATGTATGTATATATGTATGCATGCATGCATGCAAGCATGTATGTATGTATGTATGTATGTATGTATGTATGTATGTATGTATGTATGTATGTATGTATGTATGTATGTATGTATGTATGCATGCATGCATGCATGCAACCATGTATGTATGCATACATGCATGCATGATGCAAGCATGTATGTATGTATGTATGTATGCATGCATGCAACCATGTATGTATGCATGCATGTATGTATGCATCTACATATGTAATATGTATGAATATATGTGTGCATGTGTAGTATACATACTACATGTCGCATATCTTCTTTTAGTTCATTATATATATGGGTGTATATTTATTTATATGTTTAAAAGCATGCATTTCATCATATCTTAGCTATAGGATGCCTAGACTACCCAAATATTAGCAAAAAACCCAAAAAAAAAATTATCACGTTCGCAACGTTTTAGCAACGTCTAGGCCCAAACGTTGCTACGTTGCTAACGCGTTAGCAACACGTTGCTAACAACTATGGATGGGTACTCTTAAAAAACAAGTCCTTCGTACTCAATTAAGTAGTATTGGAAAAGAAAAGAGTTTGAGATTTCAAAGAGTTAGTAGGCCATGAAATAGGAAAACTCACATATGAATTAGAGTGAGCTTGCCAAGAGCATGGAATGAGCTCTTAAGATTCTAACCAAGTACAAAAGTGAGGAGAGGCCTTCCTTATATAGATTTGGAGGAGGCTCTCTCAAAGTACATCAAATGTTGGATAATTCTTTATGAAGGAATAGAAGTATAGAGACTCACTTAATGAATGTATATTCATTAGACCACATAGATTCATGTGAACTAGATTGAGTGAAGATTTTGTTCGTGTGGAAGCTTCTTGGGAATTGAAGCTTGATGTCGCTTAACCTTCTTCCTCAACTCCTTATGCAATTGCTTCATTTGTCCTAGGGTATATGACTTTGACTGAATGGTCATCAAAGAGCATGTGTTAATGAGTGGAAGTGATAGCCTTCACTGATCAAAGGTTCATGCACAAATTTGGCACAAAGAATACATTACTTAGTGCCATGGTTCCCCCTAGTGATTTGTTATACTGACTTCTATTATTGTCGAGATATACTTGTCTTATATGTTCTTCAACTTCCTGGGAAGTTTTTGTCTTTGCATATATGTTTTGTTGCTCTGCTGCCAAAAATCCATTCTTTCGAGGAGCTAGATGCAATTAGGGCATTCTCTTCAATTGAGATCAATAAGTCTTTGCTAGAACAATATGACCTATGTATGAAGGACTTTCAAGGATTCTTGGAGTTAGTGTTTTTCTATGCTTTCTTCTTATAATAGAGCTTCTCTACATGATCAAGTTCTGTTGGAAATCAATGTCACATCAGTCCAAAATCCTATTAGGGCAGAAACCCTAATTTTGGTACTTGGTCATTTTTAGCACAAAATTTGGGTAAAATTTTTATGATCCTATCTTGAAGAGCTTGATGAGAGCTTTCTAATGGTATAAGACATTTAGTCATCAAAGATCACATGTGGGGGAAAACCCTGATTAAAGTTTGAGCAAAATTATAAGTTAAAAAGCTAATTTCAGTGATTTATTAAAACGCAACGATAAAAAATAAATAAAAAACAGCGATACCTGTTTTTAGCGACAGATTTTTTAATATCAGCTGTTTAATTACGAATAGCTTTATTTTGGGGAGTTTTTATCGCTTGAGGAATTGAAGACTATATAAGAGAGCATTATGGTCACTTCTTGGAGTATCCCAACACTTGCTGGTTTTGAGATGTTCTAGGTGATGGACACATGGGGCAGCCATGTGTACATATGGGCAGCTATGGAGAAGCTATTGAAGCACATTAGGAGCAGCCATGGAGTTCTTCTTGGAGAAGAGTGTGCTCACACTCTTGTTTGTGGAGAAGACTTACTTATGAGCAGATTGGTGGTGTGGATCATCCATCTACATGATGTAGTTGGAGGTTGTCTTCTACATCAAGATTATGGAGTATTTCAAAGACATTGGATGGAGCTTAACATAAGATTGCATCTTATGTTAACTATTCAGGTACATATTCTCTTTATGCACACAGGTACTACTTGGAGCTTATGGAGGTAGTGACATCCATATCTAGAGGTGTCCTATTCGGCATACATAAAGGAGAATCAGTACATGCATGCTAAATGCATCAGATGAGGTGTTAGAGAAGGTGTTTCCATCTGAGTATGAGGATTTTTGTCAGCAACATGTTATGCTAATTCTGTAAGTATGTGATCTTTCACACACACATTTGATTTAGGGTCTTCCATAGCCTAAATTCAGATTAAGGTTTTTTGAATTCAAACCGATCTTTCCTCTTTCTGTCACTCATATTCACTCTTCTACAACCTATCAGGTCATACATCTCATACATATTCAGAACATCTGAATATTCTTGTAAATTCTGTACATACACTCTTCCATGTATTTCTGTTCACATAGAGTGGTTGAGGTTTTGACTCCCACATTGTAAATTGACATTTGTATATATGATGGTGTGAATAAGCAGTGGCTTACGTAACACTTTGAACATGTTGTCTAATCTCTCTCTATCTTTGCCTCATCATTGTATGATTAAGTGTTGTATGTTCATGTTTGTCAATTTTGGAAGACGCTGGAATCTATGTTGTAGATCTTGGAAACCTATGGGACCTGTGGAATTAGTTATGGGCCTACCTAATTTCCAACATTTGGTATCAGAGCTCCCAGACTACCAACATATGGTTTCAGAGCGTCTTCTAACATTTGACATATGACACACACTTAATCTAGATGAGTAGAGATTTGAGAATTAGACAATTCAGTCACATGTTTATTTATCAGTGTGGAGTATGAAGCTGATGATCTGTTAGCAGCCAAATACTTTTGAAGAGCAAAGATACCTTACAGAAGTATTGCATTAAGACCAAGACTTGATGAAGAGAAGGCTACTTCAAATTCAAGGAAAAACAATGGTTTGGAGAAGATGAAGAAACCAGATCAACATCAAATCATTGGTATTAGTTTCTACTATTAGATTGTCATTTGCAGGTCATATCTTAGAAGAGTAGTTATGAAGACATATGAAAGATTCAAGAAGCGCTTTTAAACACTTTCATTACTTTGAAAGTTAAAAGCATTAGTTACATCAAAACAAATATCTAGAGGTTGTTCTTGATAGTTTTGATAGATCTCTTTCATGGCAAGAAAGCTCATCTAAGAAGACAAATTTGGAGATTAGATCAGTTTTGTTTTCAACCAACACAAGGTTGGAAGTTTTTCGATCAGATTTTGTACCTAGAGAGGTAATTCAGCATTCAGTCAACTCAAGGAAAAGGTTGATGAATTCAGACATATGAGTCACGTTTGAAGCAGAGTGTTGATTTAGCATATGAGGAGATGGTAGAAGCATGTTTTATCTTCTATGTTCACTTCCATTTATATACTATGTTTGTTTTGTCTCTTACTCTTAGCACTAGAGGAAGAGAAAAATTCATTTGAGGAAGTTAAGAGTGCTTGCTACTTGAAGATGAAGAGAACAAAAGGTATGGAAGAGAAGTTTGAAGATGTGGACTGTTGGAAATTTAGTAGGCCCATTACTAATACCACATGTCCAAGTTCCATAGGTCCAGGATCTACAACATAAATTTCAGCAATCTTCCAATATTGACAAAACATGAACATACCACATTTAATCATACAAATGATGAGACAAAGATAGAGAAAGATTAGACAACATGTGTAAAGTGTTACGTAAGCCACTGCATACTCACACTATCATATATACAAATGGCAATTTACAATGTGGGAGTCAAAATCTCAACCGCTCTATGTGATCAGAAATAGATGGATGAGTGAATATACAAATGTAACAAACATATTCATATGTATGGACAGAAATCTGAATACATATGAGATAGTGTGACCTAATAGGTTGTAGAAGAGTGAATATGAGTGACAAAATAAGGAAGGATGAGTCTAAAACTGATAATCAGCAAACCTTCATCTAACTTTAGGCTATGGAAGACCCTAAGTCAGATACGTGTATGAAAAGATCACATACTTACAAAAGTAGCAAAGAATGCTAACAAGTTTGCTTCCAGAAATCATCCTCAAACTCATATGAACATACCTTCTCGAACACCTCATCCAAATATGCATAAAGCATACATGTACTGATTCTCTTGTACCTATGCCGAATAGGACTCCTTCCTGATATGGATGCCATTTCCTCCATAACTCCAAGTAGTATCTGCGTGCATAAAGAGAATATGTACCTGAATTGTTAACATAAGATGCAATGTTATGTTAAGCTCCATCCAATGTCTTTGAAGTACACCGAAATCTTCATGTAGAAGACAATCTTCAAATACATCATGTAGATGGCTGATCCACACCACCAAGCTGCTAATAGATAAGTCCTCTCCATAAGCAAGAGTGTGAGCACACTCTTCTTCTCCAAGAAGAATTCCATAGCCTCTCCTCAACATGCTCCAAGATAGCACCATGGCTGCCCCATGTGCTAAGAGCACCACCTCTAATGAGGGACCAAGCTGCAAAGCTTGTGTTGCAAAAGGTGTAGGATGATTGAATAATGATTGCAAAAGGATGATTGTATTCAACTCAACTCAACTCAACCCAACTCAACCCAACTCATCTCAACTCATGGGTCTCATCAAAATTTCATAATCTACGATGTCATCTTGTCATCATCCTTATTCTAACTGTAAGTAGTTCATACCTCTTTCCTTGAGAATCTGGTATAAACATAAATGTGCGCACTTATGAAAACATACCTTTTTGAAATATCAAATTTCTTTTCAATAGAATTTTGGAACCTTCTCCTTAACAGGAACACCCTAACAGGGACTTTCTCCAGACATTCTCCTCTCCTTCTTCCTTCTTATTTCAAAGTTGGAACATAAAGAGAAACTGACAAAGGAAATATAAGAATACCTGGAATTCTTATAGGTATGACACTGCATTCTTTCATATATGGCTAAAAATAAGTCTTCATGTTTCATCACCCCCTTGGATGATTTAACACTAGTATCTAGAATTCTTCAAATATATCAGACTTTATGAAATCTGGAACGTCTTCCTTCATAAATCTGATTTTTCATAGCATTAATACTTGTGTGTGAAACAAAACTTCTTAACCCTTTTATTGGCATTGTGCACATGCCAATAGCTTTCCCTGTCATTCTTCAGCTTCCCAAAAATCTAGAATAAGGTTAGCTGATCTATCATAAAAACCTTGTTGAAAGCATTCTAGGATGCATAACCTTCTGCAACATAACAAGTATCTTCCTCTATTCCTCTGCAACACAAATATGATAGAATCTGAACCTTTGACTTACTTCCTCCAATGTTAAAGAACTTTCAAAAACAAAGGATAGATATCTGACTCAATACTCAAGATCTTCATGATCATTCAAGATCATTCAAGATCATACAAGATCTATCAAGATCTTACAAGATCATACGAGATCATCCAAGATCAATGATCTCTCCAACAAAATACGTGTGTAGAATCTGCTCTCATCAAACCTTCATGAATGAATGTTTGATTTGCTACCTGAATGTCTCCAAGTGTCCATGCTTCTCACAAAGTTGTAAAACTTTTCTTCAAACAAATCCTTCCCATGAATCTGCAACTCCTACTTGAAACATAAGTGGACAAACTTCTCACCTTGAGAACTCCAAACGCTGCAAGATGATACTTCATATCTTCATATTCTACCCGGGTGAAATGTGATAGTATCTGCTTGACTTTCTTTTGGCTAACTCCACTTCTCAATCAAGTGATAGAATCTGATGGAACACCTTTTTTGAATACAAGCATGTATACAAAAGTCAAGACAAACATTGAAAGTAGATTCTTCAACTGACTGGCACATTGAAAATCTGAATTTTCTGAAGTTCTCTGAAAATACTGAATATGAGGTAACTTTTCAAACATAAAACCTCTATTCAAGTCTCCAACATCTTCTACAAATACTCTTTTACGTCAAGAGTTAGATAAAGAAGAAATATACTTCTCTGCAACTTGTCATATACCAAGTAGCTTTGTATTGACACTCCAAGAATTCTTTGAGGGAATATGTAACTACCTGCACAAAATCTTCAACTTATATATAACTCATACATATGAGTCAAAATATACAAGTTGTCTTCAAAATCTTCTGCTTTTCTTTCTCTCTTTGTCAAATCTACTAAATCATGACCAAGCATAATGCAAAACAAGAAACTGCTTCTTCTTTAAATTATCTTTGGGATGTTCTCATAGACTTGTCTTTGGATGTAGAGGATAAAAGTAGGAAAAGTATATGGAAAATATAAGAGAAAAGGAAGTCTTACTTTCCCTTTGGAATTGTTGGACCTTCTTTTTTTGCATCTTTCTTCCACCTGATGATGTCAACATCTTCAAACTTCTCTTCCATACCTTTTGTTCTCTTCATCTTGAAGTAGCAAGCACTCTTAACTTCTTCAAATGAACTTTTCTCTTCCTCTAGTGCTAAGAGTAAGAGACAAACATGGTATACAAATGGAAGTGAACATATAATCATGTTTTACCATCTCCTCATATCTCTGAATCAAAACTCTGCTTCAAATGTGACTGATATGACTGCATTCACCAATCTTTTTGCTAAATGCTGAATTACCTCTCTAGAGTACCTAGATCAAATTCTGTACCTAGATATCCAACCAACTTACAACACAAGCTTGGCTGAAAGCAAAACTCATCCCATCTCCAAGTTTATCTTCTTAGATAAGCTTTCTTGCCATGAAAGAGATCATCAAAACTCATCTAATCTCCTTGTTCTTGACAATTTTGATGTAGCTAATGCTTTAACTTTCAAAGAATGAAAGTGTACGAAAGCACTTCTTCAATAATTTAAATCTCTTCATAACTGCTCTTCTAAGATATGACCAGCAATGGGAAGCTAAGGAATGACAGTGAAAGCTATTGGCATGTGCACTGCTAACAAAAAGGGTTCAGATTATTTGTTTCAGACACATGTATTAATAAAGCAATGCTAAATCACTAAAGATCAGATTTATTGAAAGAATGAAGACGTTCCAGATTTCATAAAGTCGGATATATTTTAAAGAAGTTTGGATACTAGTGTTAAATCATCTAGGGGGGTGATGAAACATAAAGACTTATTTTCAGCCATATGTGAAAGAATACAGAGTCATACCTACAGGTATTCCTATATTTCCTTTGTCAGGTTCTCTTTATGTTCCAGCTTTTGAAAAAGAAGGAAGAAGGAGAATGTTTGGAGAAAGTTCTTGTTGGGTGTTCCTGTTCGGGAGAAAGTTCCAGAGTTCTATTACAGAGAAGCTTGATATTTCAGAGAGGTATGTTACTTACACACATATATGATTATTATACTAGACTTTGAAGGAAAGAGGTATGAAGGACTTACAGATAGAACAAAGATGAAAACAAGATGACATCATAGATATGAAATTTTGGTGAGATACATGAGAGTTGAGTACAGTCAGAGATGAAACAGCTAATGTTCATGATACACTAAGTTGTGAGTTGTCAGTCACAAGTCCCAGGATTCAGTTCCTAATTCTGTTTAGTGTATTTACATGACACAACAAAAGTACGTTGAGAAACCTTTCGTAAGGTAAATGCAAATATGTGGATCCTAGTGTATGCTTATAGGTTTGAGAAGACAGGAGATAGCAGATTCACATTCAATTCATGCTACATATGTTGTCAAGCAGTGATTGCTTGATGTATGCTAACACTATTGGATATCTAGTTTGCATATTTTCTCACGTATTATGGTTCATATTCAGCAAATTCAGATTTTTGAAGTTTGAAGAAGTTCAAATTCAGTTTTGAAGAAGACTCTTGAAGATAAAGTTTTGAAGGTCAATTCTGAAGGACAAGTTTGAAGCTTATGTCAGTTTGCATATGAATGAAGTTGCATATCCAGTTCAGTTTGTACCAATATGACATTGCAGGGGGGGGATTGTTGGAAATCAATGTCACATCAGTCCAAAATCCTATTAGGGCAGAAACCCTAATTTTGGTACTTAGTCATTTTTGGCACAAAATTTGGGTAAAATTTTTATTGATGAGAGCTTTCTAATGGTATAAGACATTCAGTCATCAGAGATCACGTGGGAGAAAACCCTAATTAAAGTTTGAGCTAAATTATAAGGTAAAAGCTAATTTCAGTGATTTATTAAAAAGCAACGATAAAAAATAAATAAAAAACAGCGATAGCTGTTTTTAGTGACAGATTTTTAATATCAGCTTTTTAATTATGAATAGCTTTATTTTGGGGAGTTGTTATCGCTTGAGGAATTGAAGGCTATATAAGAGAGCATTATGGTCACTTCTTGGAGTATCCCAACACCAAAACTTGTTGGTTTTGAGGTGTTCTAGGTGATGCACACATGGGGCAGCCATGTGTAAGCCATGGAGTTCTCCTTGGAGAAGAGTGTGTTCACACTCTTGTTTGTGGAGAAGACTTACTTATCAGGAGATTGGTGGTGTGGATCATCCATCTACATGATGTATTTGGAGGTTGTCTTCTACACGAAGATTATGGAGTACTTCAAAGACATTGGATGGAGCTTAACATAAGATTGCATCTTATGTTAACTATTCAAGTATATATTCTCTTTATGCACACAGGTACTACTTGGAGCTTATGGAGGTAGTGGCATCCATATTTAGAGGTTTCCTATTCGGCATACATAAAGGAGAATCAGTACATGCATGCTACATGCATCAGATGAGGTGTTAGAGGAGGTGTTTCCATATGAGTATGAGGATTTCTGTCAACAACATGTTAGCATTCTATGCTAATTCTGTAAGTATGTGATGTCTCACATACACATCTGATTTAGGGTCTTCCATAGCCTA
The DNA here is from genome assembly GCA_020310875.1 of Ceratopteris richardii. Classification (NCBI taxonomy): domain Eukaryota; kingdom Viridiplantae; phylum Streptophyta; class Polypodiopsida; order Polypodiales; family Pteridaceae; genus Ceratopteris; species Ceratopteris richardii. The sequence continues at coordinate 129,556,694 of CM035419.1, forward strand.
AATTCAGATTAGGGTTTTCTGAATATCAGTTTCAAACTGATCTTTCCTCTTTCTGTCATTCATATTCACTCTTCTACAACCTATCATACATATTCAGATTTCTATCCCTACATCTGAATATTCTTGTAAATTCTGTACATACACTCTTCCATCTATTTATGTTCACATAGAGTGGTTGAGGTTTTGACTCCCACATTGTAAATTAACATTTGTATATATGATGGTATGAATAAGCAGTGGCTTACGTAACACTTTGAATATGTTATCTAATCTCTCTCTATCTTTGTCTCATCATTGTATGATTAAGTGTTGTATGTTCATGTTTGTAAATTTTGGAAGAAGCTGGAATCTATGTTGTAGATCCTGGAAACCTATGGGACCTGTGGAATTAGTTATGGACCTACCTAATTTCCAACAAGTTCCCCACGGAACTTATAAGAAAATGTCTTCTTAGACTTACTTTTGGATTCTTGATTGTGAGTATCTCAATGATACTTGGATTTTTTAGCTTTCATAGCACATTCTTGAGTAAAAGTTGACTTGGATCTAGATTCATGAGAGTACGCTTCGCACTTTCTCCAAGGTAAGCTCTTTATTATAAATCTTTGTTACAAATGTCTCAAATGACGGACGAAGTTTATTTAGAAGGTCGATTGCCATATCATCACTTGGAATCTTTCTTTCACATAGAGCTAAGTTGGTAACTTACGTTGACGGTCTTTGAATTTAGCAATGATGTTGGATGGTTAAGTTGTGGAATGTGGCCTTTGATGCATATATCCTAGATGATGCCTTGTCCTCGTATGGATTCGGAAGAATAGTCCAAGCCTCATGGGAAGTCTTGTAGGATATATTTTTGTCAATTCATCCAAAAGCTAAAAGAAGTTGGCCTAAGGCTCAGTTATTCTTGACATTGCAAACATTCCAAGCATTAAGGTCGCTAGCCTTGTCGGGTTGAGGTTTAATTCCATCAACAACCTGATAGAAGAGAATGGATGTACAAATAAACCCTCATAATGTCTTTCCACAAATTATAATGCTTTTGATCCAAATGCTCATTGTTATGCATGATCATAGGTTTGAATGATGGCGTAAAAACTAATGTAGACATAGATGATGAAGCAATAGGCTTTTTGGACATGATGAATGCTTGAAGAAGACGCCTATGTATTTCAAGTGTTGAGAAAACACTTTGCACAAAAAATAGATCATGGAGTGTCTAGAAACATGTCCACATCTGCCTAAGCATGTCTGCATATGCTACTAGGTGAAAAATTGCATCCTCAAAAATTTTGCCAAACATTGAAGTCGATGAGGAAACACAATTGCACCAAAGGTTGGGGGGACTTAGATTAGCCCTTGCATCAAAACAAATTGAGACAAGAGAAGTAGAAGGGTGGCATAGAGTAGCCAACACACACACACACACACACATGCACGCACACGCACGCACACACAAATCGTTGCTTTGATTGCTTGTTACGACAATTGGCGCGTAGTGTCAAATGATGGATCCTAAAGTATATAGCATTGAAACCCTATATGAACCAACATGGTTTATGAAAAATAAGGGCCAGTTTGTGTAGATCTTGTTACAATTAAGGATTGTACACACAAACACAGGTGCGCGCGCGCGCGCACACACACACACACACACACACACACACACACACACACACACACACACACACACACACACACACACACACACGTGCGCATGCGTGCACTCGTGCCACACACACACACACGCCAGCACACGCGCGCGTGCGCGCGCGCACACACACACACACACACACACACACACACACACACACACACACACACACACACACACACACACACACACACACATACACATGTCACACGTGTCACACACGTGTGCACAAAGGGATTTGCAATAAAGGCCGGTTTGTGTATATGATGTTTTGACAATTAAGGGTTTTATTTAACAAAGGGATTTGCATTGACTCAATCATAGATGAAGTCACAATAAAGCGAGCATGTAATTCAAAGAAAGAGTGCTCTGCTTCATCACAAAAATTGGCTGCATCTTTAGCTCTCTCCCGTTGAATCACATTGGTGAGATAATGATACACTGGCACCAAAAAATGCGGAGGCCTTATACCTGATTTACAAAGACATCACTAACGATGTCATAACGAAGGAAAAATCATGGTGCAATTGAAGAATTTGCTACTGAAGATGGGCTGGAGTACCCTTCGAAGTCTGCAAAGAGGGAGCTGCCACCACAGATGAGGCTCATGCAATCGTTGCACCTGCCATCACTCCAGTTACCGTTCACTTGTGTGTGTGTGTGTGACAGAGAACTCATATGCCAGCCCAACAGTGCGCTTTCCTTTGTGTGATCATGTAACTGAGATGGTCGAATAGCAGCACTCATAAAGAAGGTCTTTGTTTCTCACTCTCTGAGAAGGAAAACGGCAGACTGTTGCAATATGCAAGGTGTGTTCCTCTGCTTCGCTCTCTGTCCTCCTCTTGCTCTCTCTCTCTTTGATACTTGCCACTGTCTTGTCTTCAATTTATCCCTCTCCATGCCACACATCCTCTCTCCTTTTCTTTTGGTTGTGCTCTCTATTGCCATAGAGGAAACACAGGTGCTGAATGCTCAATTTCTCTTCTTGTGTTACTTCCTTCAGGGCGCATGCTGGATAACAATGAGCATGAACAGTTCCAAGAGTGGTTGGAGTGGTGCTACATCCCTCATGAGGGCTTGACTATGTGGAAAAGAATGGGAGCCTTTGAACGAACTAAGAATGCTGGGCGTTGTTGGTGATCTTCTTATAATGCTTGTACCTACAATGACCTCAAATGTGCATACAGAGCAGATAACGTATTTATATTGGAGTGGGGCTACCTCCCTAATGAGTGCTTGACTATGTGGAAAGGGATGGGGCATAGCTGATGTTCTTCTCAAAATGCTTGTACCTAGAGCGTCCTCAAATGTGCACACAGAGCAGATAAAGTATGTATGCAAGAGATGTTTCACATGACCTTTGCTTTAGAGAGAGATTATTTTCTCGTTCTCTATAGGAGAAGGAAGAAATAGTGGCATAATGCAATCTGTGCTGATTATGTGTGTCACGTGTGTAATGGTTCAAGACTGAGCCATGAATTGCTGCCTTGCTGATCACAACAGACAAGAACAACTGAGGAGAGGAGATGGTAGAAAGCTTCTATAACTGCTGTGCAAACTTTTGCGCAGAAGAGCCTGGAGCTAGATTGGTGGCATTCTTGCTTTAGCTCCTCTCTACTGTGCCTTTTTTCTCTCATGATTCATAGGCATGGGGCCGTGGGTGATGGTTGGAGGGAAAAAAGTGCTGCTCTAGGGGGGGAGGGCTGTAGATAGTGGTGCAATACTACTGTAGTCGCATGTCGGAAGATGCCAGATGGAGCCTGTGTCATGGCTGCAGCCTGCCATGAAGCTGTCTGTATATGACAGATGCACCCCCCCAGAAAAAAAGAAAAAGAAGAAGGAAAAAGAAAAAGACAAAAAAAAAAGAGATGCATCAACAAGATTCAAACTCAAAACTTATCACCCACCACAAACTTTCGGTATCCATTGTACCTCAAAGTTCGACATTTTAAAGGCTTGGATTAGATCATAGTATAGAAAATCAACGACTAAAAAAAAAAATCGGAAAAAAAACATTCTAAACGATTTAAACTTTTTTTTTTGTGATTTTTATGGAGGTTTTTTATCTGATTTTTTTTTTCTTGGGGGCATCTTCAAGTATATCAATATCTTTTTTACCTTGGTTTAGAGTGCTTTCATATGTTCTCCTTGCATCTTTGTGTTTGGCATTTGCTCATTGCATCCTTGCCCTTGAGGACTTGAGTGCTTGTCTTAGGAACTTTAGGTGAGTGCCCTTATTGCTTCATGTGCTTGCAATAGAGCTCTACGAGCAGCCCCTTACTTCAGCCTTCACTATTTGCCCATTGCTTTAACCTTCACTATTTGCTCCTTGTTTCAACCTTCACTTGACACTACCGGCCTTACCACTTGTTTTATAGAGTCTAGAATCTAGACTATAGTTTAAACTCTATCATAATGGGTAGATACTAGAGCTCACAATGTCATTCGTAAACATGTGAAACCCGTTGGAAATAATCAATGGTGAAACCATTAGGTGTTTTTATATGTTAATGTTAGATATATAAAGAGGTGTTAAATATGCATTTATACATAGTTTTATGTCTCCAAAAATAAAAATATCTCAAAGTGAATATAACCCCAATTTTTATTTTTGATTTTATAAACCTCTACGATTTAAATCTTGATTTAAATCTCGTCTTTAAATCTCTCGTTGTATTATGGATTAGATAAATAAATATTTATAAGACACACGTTGAAACGGGGTGCATGCACACATGGTTGTGCTTTAGGGTTGGAATGGGAGTGTCTCCTAGGGGGTTTGAAGAACTTCCTAAGGGAGTTGGGAAACCTTGTGCAAGTATTAAAGAACTGAGATACCATTAAGGGATATCTATCATAAAAACAAAGAAAGTTGGGCACAAAACTCCACTGAAATGAGGTTGGAATTGCCACAAGATCACTCCAAGAGTTGTCAAAGGTCCTCTCATACCACCAAGATCCATAAAGGGCAAGGGTGGGTTGGTGGGAAAGAGATGAGGAAAGAGAGTGGGAAAATGTGCTAAAATGGGACTCAAAGTCGCTCTATGAGCAGGAAATCAATGACCAAAGCTTTTCCCTATGAAGAGAAGCACCGCCACCAAAAGAATGCCACCCAAGCACCATCACCACCTCCGAAAGCACCACCATCTCAAATGGACCACCAAAATCTAGAGCTTTGGTAACATATTGAGAGTACACATGTGGATATGAAAAACTAAAACAGGTATTCCCAATGAAAAAAGTATGATAGTAAAAAGAGTGAGTAGACCATGAAATGGGAAGACTCACATATGGATTAGAGCGAGCTTGGCAAGAGCATGGAGTGAATTGTCAAGCTTCTAACCAAGTACGAGAGGCTCTTTATACAGATTTGGATGAGGCTCTCTCAAAGCACATCAAATGGAGGATAATTCTCCTTGAAGGAGAATGAATGTAAAATTCGAAACTACATGAGAATAGTTACAAATAGGAATAAAGAAACAAAATGGAGATTCTCTTATAGAAATGAGCTACAAATAGATAGATGGATGGAAATGCAAAAAAGCTAGGAGATCATCTCTTCAAAATTATCTGGATGCCTCCTCCCTCATGTAACTAAATCTTCTCTTAGAGGGTCGCATGAAGTGTTGATTGGTGGCCATTATGGTAGCCACATCACCATGTGGCGGTGTACTCCAAAGCTAGAGATATGAATCTCCGTTAGCTATTGAGAAATCATCCACATCCAACATTTGCTTTTGTCGAGATGTTTTTTTAAGGTCGATTTGCTCCAGGTATCTCTTGCTACCATGTTTATGTTTTTTGTGTTCATCATCTTACTACAATAATCTTTGTTTTGGGGCTGCATACAGTCGAGATCAATTTGGGACTGTTTGGAGATCAATTTGGGACTGTTTGGAGATCAATTTGGGACTGTCCACATCACCATGTGGCGGTGTACTCCAAAGCTAGAAATATGAATCTCTGTTAGCTATTGAGAAATCATCCGCATCCAACATTTGCTTTTGTCGAGATGTTTTTTTAAGGTCGATTTGCTCCAGATATCTCTTGCTACCATGTTTATGTTTTTTGTGTTCATCATCTTACTACAATAATCTTTGTTTTGGGGCTGCATACAGTCGAGATCAATTTGGGACTGTTTGGAGATGGTTTGGGAGAGTTTTGTCATGCTTATCTTCTCCAATTGGAAGGTTTTATGTTTTCTGTCAAATATCTTATCCATTAAGTACAGATGTTATTGTCTTAAAATTCCTGTTTTCAATGATAAGTCAAATGAGTCTATATTGCAAATGATTCAGACAAAATTAGCCTATTTAAGTGATCTCCAATCAACAACTGTATTTTTTGCTGTAGTTGTGTGTGGCTAGCATTATTTGTTATGCCAACCTTTTGTAGATTTTCATGCAGATCCCTTTTTGTGTTCTTGTTCATTACAACTCATCAATCCTTCTTTATTTGAAGGATGGCACAATGGTGCAGAAAATGCATATATCTAAAGCCAAAGCTGGAGAAGTTGGCAGCGGATTATCAACCGGAGTGAGTAAATACTTTTTGGAAAAGGTTTTTCTATTTTATTTCTATGAAGGTCTGAAATCATGGATACACACATGGAAAAGGGTATATGGACCTGTTATCATTCTTTATGAGGCTCAGCATTTTGTGGCTCTGCAAAGGAGCCATCTCTTACATAATGAGATATAGCTTGAGGCAAGGGACTGCAAATCCCCAACCTAAGCTTTCAGTGGAGGGATGTATAATATCCACATTTTCAGTAGGATTTACTATAAAATATCCAGTGATGTGTGCCCTTTCTGTAAGAATGTTGATAGGCTTCCTTCTGTGCACAAGATGAGCTTTAAGCAATTTAATATTATTTGATTGTGTGGAATGATCTTTGTATTTGGGTTTTTTGTCCTGCAGCATAAAGTTTTATTTTGTGGATGTGAATACCGTTCCTCAGGCCTTGGTGAGGAGAGCAGATGTTACGGTAAATGTGCCATGTTCTTCTTTTTGATGTTTTTTCTCTCACGTCAATTTTAAAAAATGGCATCAAGTTTATTTCATGACTTTGATTCAGTTTTTGCACAAACTGTCTTATGGTATCGTGTGGCCTTACCTACTCATCATACCTCATATTTGCTTATGTTGAGTGCCTCGGTTCATTTATCTATGAGTTATCACTTAGATATGTACATGGAAACTTTAGGTTTTACGTGCATATTCTACTTGACTTCAATGGAAATCTCTCGCGCCTTACCAATTTCACAAATTGCTGTCTTGATCTTATCGCACATAATTCTAGTGAGTTTTTCCTTTTCGGGAGGCAAGCACATCTTATGGTTAGATGATACTTCTTAAAAGGAGAGCAACCACTTGACTGTGCATGCTGCAAACTTATGAGCGTTAGTATCATAGTTAGGAGACTGATTTGAAATTTAAGAGCGTGATGCAGGATCCACTGAGACATCTCATGTGAATGTAGTTGTGGTGCACAAATTTCCAAACATAAAACTTAAGCATTTATGTGATTCCAAAGAAAAGAGGTGTGCACCTTCTGTAAAGTCACGATCAGTTTCATTTATTAGCAGTGCATATGCAGAGATTTCATTGTTCTCCCTTAATGATTTACAGGCAGCAGACATAATGATGCCTGACTGTGTTAAATTTCCCAGTAAGTGAGGTTTGATATTTTATCGTTATGCCTATATATGGAACCCTTGTGAACTTAGTGAGAGTGCTGTGAATGTGTTGATTTAGAGTGCTCTGAATGTGTTGAATTTGTCTAGCATTGAATTTACAAGGGGAAAGGATTTGTAAGCCTTGCGCGTGTCATTGTATTAGCGAACAAAGTGAATACTGTGTTATACTGTCAACAGCCGCTGTGACTTTGAGAAGTGCTCTCTCTGCATGTTTGGATATACACACTCCTTGTGCAAGAACTGAAGAACTTCCATTTTTGCCTATAACACATCCAAATATTCCCAGGGTTTTTTAAGTTTTAATTTTCTCCCCTTACTAAATACTTTTATTTCAACAAGTTGTGTGACTTCTGTGATATGGTTTAAGGTCTTTGTTTTTCGGTATGTTTTGTGTCATATCTAGCATTCTCGAGTTGTCTGACTTCAATAAACTCTAACACGCCTCTGTCTGATTTTGTGCATGCTACAAAATGTTTATCAGAAGATGCCTACCATTCAGGTAATGGCCACAGAACCTGAGATTCGAAATTATAATTTTTCAACCTTTTTAGTCCATCTTTCCTATCGATTCATGAGAGTGATCTCACATTGTTATGTTTGTATTAATTCTGTTACAATAGCTGTGGAAGGATGGAGAAAAGTGTGATGAAGTGATTGGAGGTCACAAAGCTTGGTTAGTGATTGAAGAAGTAAGAGAGATGATCGAAAAACATGTACGATAAAGAACTGTAAGATAAGTTGTAAAAAATTAAAGAAGCGAGTGGATACATGATATCCCTTGTAAATTAGCTCGGGGAGCTTGTATATTAGTTCTCAGGCCTTCTCGCACTTAAAGGAAGTTAAACGATTGCCAAGGTTTCTTCTTGCTTGTGATAGTACTCTGGTCGCATTTTCTTTGATTATTTATTTCTAAGAAAGCAGAATTGCTTTTCCTTATGAGTTTGTTTCGGCACTTTTGCTCAAAACATCTCGTCCCTAACAGTGCGGATTAAACGAGAGAATGAACAGAGATTAATCTTCTATATAACCTTGCAGAGGACCATGTACTTTATCAATTAAATTATGTCATGTAATGAAATTCTCTCTAATTGAATACTTTTTCTTCTATAAGACGCCTTTCTTCTATAAGATGCCCAATACTTTTTAATAAGCGGCGGAAGTTGCTTTTCGGCCCAAAGTTTGGTATGAATTCACAGCCTTGAGGTCGTTTCTTTGAGCTAGTTGTCTTCTGAAGCTTCATCTATGATTCTATCCCAAAGATGAGAGAAATTAAAGGAACATGCGTATTCTTCATCTTACCCAAGTATGTCTATCTCGAGCAACAATAACTGGTTGCAAACAGTATAACTGCTGTTATGTTCATGCGCCACAATGAACTGGCAATATCTGCAATAGCTTCATGACGTTCAAAATATATTTACTTTCAGTATGTGGGCATCCAAGAGCTCCATTCCATGCATAATAAACTAAAGGAATACCTTTGTGGAGCCTCTCCATTACACAAGGAATCTTGTGAAATGTCTCTCACTCGCTCCTCCCCCCGGCATGCCAAAAAAAAAAAAGCAAAACACGCACGCGCGGACACACACACACACACACACACACACACACACACACACACACACACACACACACACACACACACACACACACACACACACACACACACACACACACACACACACACACACACAGAGAGTGTGGCTTTGCATAGTCAGCTTTCATTTATTCCTTGGTTTCTGTAAGGATAAGAATTAGGTCTCTGTAAGGATGAGAGTTAGTGCAGGACAAGATATTAAATAAATAATAGCATGGAATCAAATCATGTAGTTTATGTGTTTGTATATCCTTGGTAAGTCAAATAGCGGTTGTATGAGGCACATGTGTCTCTGGTAGGTTAAATAGCCATGTATGAGGCACGTGTATGAACTGTATGTACGAGGTAACATTGATTTAGGATATGCAATTTAAGATTTGTAAGCATTTTAAGCACAAAACTTTGGCATGCATGTTTTGGCCATTTAATTTTTTTTTTTTTTTTTTTTTTTTGAAAGAACAAGGAAAATTTGTATTAATGGTGGCCGTATACAGTGTGCCTTGGGCAGGAGACACCTGACCTAGAGGACAAATTACAAGGAGAAATACAGGCAAGCATGCATGTTTTGGCCATTTAAAATTTGCCAAGCATTATATCTACAAAAAATCATATGGTATCCTCTATGCGTCATTTTCAAGCATCTGGTAAACATGTTTGAAAGTTTAATTTTGGGTAAAATGTGTTCCCTTTTTTTTTGAAGAGCTATAGTGAGAGTTGAGCACAGGTGTAGTTTGTTCATAAGGATGCCCGTGTTCCTGTTTAGACATTATTATTTGGTAATTATCTATGCTTACATTAAATTAATAGACGACTTTTCTAGGCACACAAGGTCACATTCACAAGATCACATTTGCTCAAAGAAAAGTTAAACCTATCTTGCTCGCTTTAAATATTTTTCAATTATGATTGAAAATTTAGACTTGTAAAATTGGCACCCTACATTTTGATGGAGAGGAGAGTTACATCTTTCTAATCCAATGGATTTGTTTTTTTGAGCATGGGATAAAACACCAATCGACAATGTTGCATACACCTTATCATAATGATTTACCTGTAAGGAAAGCCTTTCGCTTATGGGAATGGAAAGATGCATGATTAAAAGGTAGATCTTACCTTCTTGTTAAACTTGTGTTATTACATGTATTGCACATGCACTCAGCAAGTATCACACAAAAGTGTTATAATCTATCAATCCTAATGGGGCTTGACATGGATGCAAGCCATTCATTAGTCATTTGCACATTTTTGGTTATTTGGCATATGCACAAAATGTTGTAAATTATAAAATTTAATTTTATTGGACACATTTTCAATGTTTATAGGATCCTTAGTTTAAGTACATTGTAGGTGGTTGAGATGTAGTGTTTATGAAAGATGCACTTAAAGAGGATGCTTTTGATAATTTATTGCCTCTTTTCAATGGTACAATGTCAAAATGTAGCTATTGATGACTCAATTTTTCAATCTATGTAGGTTTCAAATGAGGATAGATAATTCCATTTCTAATATGATTTTCAACCTATGTAGGTCTCAAATGAGGATAAATAATTTCATTTCTAATGTGGTAACATGATGCATTTGATGATGAGAGAGAAGACATTGGAGAGGAACAAATTATGGATATATAAAGCTCATATATTCTTTTTTCATTGTAGAGTTCTATGCTACTTTTAAATTCTCATGCAAATTCAAAATTCAAGCTTTCTCTCTTAGATAAGGGAATAACATGACAAAAAAAGGTTAGCACAAAGCATGTGATTCAAACCTTCTCCCTCATTGTTGCACTATCCACATTGTAGCCACTTCATCCACATTTTTTTACTTTATTTGAAGTGTATGTTTTGCCTACTACCTCTAATTTTGATATACCATCAATATTCTAACCCTCACAAAGATTCATTTCTTGTGGATCATTTGTTTGAGGTCGCTATCGATCACATTGTTCTCTCTTCCATATATTTTCCTAATACAGAGCTCTCTTTGGAGTTGTGCTTGAGGTAACCATTGTCTTCGGAGTTGTATAAACTTGCATCCATTTTGGAGGTCTCATTTGTGTATCAAGGCTACAGATAAGGCCTAATGTGATAATTTCATTTCTAATGTGGTAACATGATGCATTTGATGATGAGAGAGAAGACATTGGAGAGGAACAAATTATGGTTATATAAAGCTCATATATTCTTTTTTCGTTGTAGAGTTCTATGCTACTTTTAAATTCTCATGCAAATTCAAAATTCAAGCTCTCTCTCTTAGATAAGAGAATAACATGACAAAAAAAGGTTAGCACAAAGCATGTGATTCAAACCTTCTCCCTCATTGTTGCACTATCCACATTGTAGCCACTTCATCCACATTTTTTTACTTTATTTGAAGTGTATGTTTTGCCTACTACCTCTAATTTTGATATACCATCAATATTCTAACCCTCACAAAGATTCATTTCTTGTGGATCATTTGTTTGAGGTCGCTATCGATCACATTGTTCTCTCTTCCATATATTTTCCTAATACAGAGCTCTCTTTGGAGTTGTGCTTGAGGTAACCATTGTCTTCGGAGTTGTATAAACTTGCATCCATTTTGGAGGTCTCATTTGTGTATCAAGGCTACAGATAAGGCCTAATGTGATAATTTCATTTCTAATGTGGTAACATGATGCATTTGATGATGAGAGAGAAGACATTGGAGAGGAACAAATTATGGATATATAAAGCTCATATATTCTTTTTTCATTGTAGAGTTCTATGCTACTTTTAAATTCTCATGCAAATTCAAAATTCAAGCTTTCTCTCTTAGATAAGGGAATAACATGACAAAAAAAGGTTAGCACAAAGCATGTGATTCAAACCTTCTCCCTCATTGTTGCACTATCCACATTGTAGCCACTTCATCCACATTTTTTTACTTTATTTGAAGTGTATGTTTTGCCTACTACCTCTAATTTTGATATACCATCAATATTCTAACCCTCACAAAGATTCATTTCTTGTGGATTCATTTGTTTGAGGTCGCTATCGATCACATTGTTCTCTCTTCCATATATTTTCCTAATACAAAGCTCTCTTTGGAGTTGTGCTTGAGGTAACCATCGTCTTCGGAGTTGTATAAACTTGCATCCATTTTGGAGGTCTCATTTGTGTATCAAGGCTACAGATAAGGCCTATTGTGGTTACATCATTGTATTGATTGATCCTTGTTCTTTCTATATGCGCCTTGAAGTTTTTTGGACACTTGATTTTGGAAACTCCCACTTTTTGAGACCAAAGGCATCAAAGACATAAAGTGCACATTTTTGTACAGGTAATAAATGAAAATAATTTTTATGGTGTGTGGGGTGCTCTAATCCCATGAGTGCACAATCTTGGAATTTGAATGGTTTGGGATACTCCAAGCCCTCAACTTGCCTCATTAACTCACATCTAAGTTCTCATCACTTCCCAAGTGTTTTAGTATGCAAGTTTTCCAATTTTGAATGGCCACTGGGGACTTTTCACTCATCATTGACTTCACCTTTTACACAATTAGAGTGTCATTTTTTACTAAGGCATAATGGCATCTCTTTAGATACCTTTGTGCCATCGAGGCACATTAAGCATAAATGGATGTGCTTGTAAGTGCATTGGTGCACCCTCTTGTGCAAAGGAGTAAATTCTAACACTTGAAATACATTTACACTTAATCAAAGCACAAAATCTTTAAGTTTTAAAGTTTACTTTTTCATGTTTGTATCTATCTTTTCTTATTCAAGATGTATGTCTTTGGGGAGGATATGATCTAGTTATTTTAACTCACTATATTTTCCATGTTTTACTCCCATGTTCATGCCCAAGAATGAATGCTTAGATTGCTCTAATTATTATTGTTAGAAATATCAAATGAAGGCCTATGTGTACACAAATCTTTTGTATGTAGTTGATGGCATTGAGGCACAAAGTACTAGAGATAAAGAGCATGATTCTTGAGGATTCTGAATGCAAAAGATAAAAGAGCTTTAGGGAAATTCATCTTAGCATATGATAAAGTCACCAAGAGGCACATCACTTCATCCATGATCTCACATGAAGCTTTGAATATTCATGCTAGTCTCTATGAGGGAAAAAATCCTTTAAATATCTATGCCCTAGAAACAAAGTTCATAATCCATTCATCAAGCCACATGATCAAGTCACCAAGATCATTGGAAAATTTGAGGGCTTCTCGTGAAAGCTTGATTCATGTGTGGATGTTATGTTGCGAATCAAGACTTGGAAATTTGACCCCTTAACAAAGTGCCAAGATCATATGAAATCTTCGTGACCACAATCTACAATAGTAGGTAAGTAGTGACATGGGATGAAGTGCATAGTCGCTTACTCGTAAATGAGTCCTAAGCTAATAATCATGCTCTTGCAAAAAATACATTTACATCCAAGGGAACCTTTCAAAAGTTAAAGACTCGTCATACAAAGAAATATGTATCGAACAAAACCAAGAAGCCATCCATTTGTGATGTCTATGTTAAATTGGTCCAAATTAAAATGTTTTGCAACAAGATGAATAATTGTGTACTATGGAGAATAGTGGGAAGACTTCTCATACGTCTTCATCCCCCATCACTTGCATTGATCAAATGAAGAGCTTTTGGTATCATGTGAGGATCAAGCCTTGGATACATCCAACTCTTTCGAAGAGTTGGATCTTTGATAGTGATGCCACCTCACATATGTATCATGAAAAACAAGAATTCGAGGTTGTGAAAGAACATAAAGGCAAAGTGTATCTTGGCAACAAGCTTATGAATATTTAAGGTAAAGTGAGTGAAGTTTTTCAATGCGAAAGTTGTTTCTAAGGCTCTTTCATATTTTTTTATGTGTGTGATCTCTGCAAGGATTATTTGTGTGAAAGAAAACATGGAAACAAAAAAGAAAGCCTTGTTTCATGTGGGTACAATTCAATTCAACCTAATCATCAAGAAATTCATCAAAAAAGGATTTGACTGCAATTGACTTTAAAAACTTTCATGTTGCCTCACTAAGAAGTTGGTATGAGATCTTTGACACGAGTAGCTTGACCACACATATTACCTTTCAAAGATCTCTTCTTGCAACCTTGTTAAAGGTGTTCCTAAGATTCTAGAAGTAAATTCAATCTATCAAGAATGCATCAAAGGTGAACAACATTGAAGTCTAGTTCCTAAATAAACATCTTCATGAGCAAAGAAACCCTTACTCTTAGTCCACCTTGATGTTTTGTGGACTAATGAGGGATCCATTCTTGAGTGGATCACTCCAGTTTCTCCTCATATTAGATGATTATTTTGTGCCATCTAGGTTTAATTTTAAAAGAAAAATATGATAATTTACTAAGCTCAAGGATTGCATCTAACTTTTTGAGAATGAAGGCTTAAATAGTTTGAAGTGTATTAGAATATATGGAGATGGTGAATTTATGAACGGAAATTCCATTCATTTCTTGAGGAAAAAAGATATCAAGCAGCAAGCTAATCAAACTGTCCCCTTGCAAATAGGCCCTTATTTCAAGTCTTAGAATAAACCAGCAATACCTATAGTGTAGAGGTCATTTGAACTTTTTGTAATATTCAACATACTTGAAAATTGGAAGGATTTGAGAGAAAACTCTGAACTATCCTCTCTAACTACATCCAACAATTATCTTTGAAACTTAAAAATGATGAGACATGTTAATCCTTATAACTATGCATTCTCGTTCATTTTTGAATGCATTCATGAAATAGATACATATCCATGCACATACCCATCGCTTTACATTTGTGAAAACGAATTTGCAATTTAAATTCATGGAAATGGATTCTTGAAAACCAACCTCCTCTCAAATGACTTGCACATGGCTGCACTCATGAGCACTCAAGGTAGGTGTGTACTCAAAATCTCGGGTGAAAGCAATATAAATGACTGTTGTCAAGGCATGCAATGCCCAAGAATGTCTTCTGCTTGGTCCATCTTGCACATTCAGACTCTATTTATTCATATATCCATATGTTCATGTCTAGTAGGTCTCTGGACTTTACCACATACATCATTGCATGCCAAAGCCTTGTCTGGCATGATATATCTATTTTGAATGGGAAAGCAAAAATGTTAATGTTTATTAATTTGAATGACACTTCCAATTTCGGGTTGTTCGGGTCTGCAAATGTCTTTATGCTTTTAGAATTTTTAGTAGATGGGACACTGATCTCATTAATGTTAAATCTTCCTTTTGAGACATAGAAAGCATCTCTAATGAGACCATCTATGAGGTATATGCCTAATTTTTGCCTCTCAACATTATCATGAAGCTTGGTTTCCTTTCTCTTCCTTACTCCATCTTGTAAGAGGTAATCATTTCTACCACTCACATAAAATCTGACTTCACATCTTGTAAGAGGAAATGATTTCTACCACTCACATAAAATCTCAGTTCACAATAGGTAATCATAGTTAATTATAGCATCCTAGTAATTTCGAAGTTTTGATCAAATCGAGTGTTCTCTACTTCTCTGCAAACTCTCTTGACATAGAAAGGAGCTTGCAATTATGGCCAAGAATCTCTTGTTGGTTTACAACGAAGTGATGACCCTCCCCCATCATATGTTTAGTCTCTTTCAACCTGTGTCCATGTGAATATGAGACACATCCATAGGATGGATCTTGCAATAATATTGGAGGTGCTCTATCTAGGAATTTCCATGGTATTTCAAACATAAGGTTCTACAAACACTACATCTCCTCCTTGCGAGGATGTTCCTTCTTGAGTTGTTTTAAAATCTCTACCTCCACCATTGCTAGATGCTAGTGTCCCTTGTAGATTGAAGTTGTCTAAAGGAACTTCGATAAGAGAAGAAGAAAATAAAAGAAGCTATGTTGTGTGTGTGTCAACCCTATAGATCACATTCTATGCATTAAAATTTTAAGTGTTTCATATTACCAAAAAATTGGCGTGTGCAATGAATGAAATTGTCGATGTGCTCATTCAAAATACAATGTGAAGTTTTTTTTAAAGAAAATAAAACATGCAAATAAAGAAAGAAGGCTAACGAAAAGGATTAAGAGATCATGCAAATCCATAGGATATACAAGACTCATATGATGCATATGTACATAGCTTGCACTCTTCTAGATATTTAAAGTTTTTTTCTTGTTTTTTTGGTATTTTCTGTCCTAGAGGTTTGTCTATGTGTGCATGGGTTTCCAAAATCACGTGCCTCTATGAAAAACCTTGTATTATGGCACTATAAATGCATTGTTTATGTGAAACTGTTCTCTCTTGTAGAGTAAGGATATATCTTTTATGAGGTATCAAGGGGATTATGGCGGCGAGGCTTCCATTTTCCCTTAGGTTCCCAATGTTGTTTTGGAGTTTTGTGAGGTTTATATGGTTGTGAGTGATTTTTATCTTATTTGATAGTTAAGTTTTATGATGAAGCTGACTTCCTAAGTTTGTAGTATGTGTCCTCTTTGGCCTTCAAGCTAGTCAAATATGGTTAGGAAAATAAGATAGAGACGTCTTGTCTTGTGTACGTCTTGTACATCCTTATCTTTTTTGTGGCTTGCTCTTTGTGAATATCCATTTGTTGCTTTGGTATTGCTTCCAGTAGTTTCCCTTTTGGCATCCATACATTCTTGCAATGACATTGTGCCTCCAATTCCTTTGGTACCCCCTTTGATGAGCAAGTGGATGCTTTTGCTTTGTATGATTGATTTACTTCTTTGGCTTCTATCATTGTTTGTTTATATCTTCTTGCTTGGCTGATTGACTTGAATTATTGACTTGTATTGGTGAAGAATGTGAACCTTTTATGACCCATATTTGCTTTGTTGTTTTTTTCTTTTGTTTAAGACATGTTTGCCTTCTAGTCCCTTTGGCTAAACATTTCTTCAATTGTTGTGGAAGTTTCAAAGAGCCGTCATCAATTTGTGATTCTCTTGTTTGGTCATCTTTCAATTGTAAAAATGGATTAGTTATTCATAAGAAATTAAATTAGTCAGACCATTGGTTGTTTACAAGCTAGTAAGATCCTTTTCTAAAATGCTTTCATCTCCTAGTCTTGAAATCAGTTGATAGAAGTGCTTCAAACATGAATTCCTTTCTTCTAAGAAGCTAAACATAGTTGTACCATTAAAAAAAATGAAGATAATGTGCTTTGGATAATATTGAGAGTAGCAAAATGGTGATATAAGCATTCTTGCACTAAGATGATGCCTTCAATTGACAAATCAAATCTAGTAAAGATTTGTTCAAACAAAAAATTTTTAGTGGTTTATGCATCATTACATTTTGTTGCCTTATCCTCTACCTATGCCATCAAGGGGGTGAATCATGGCTAGGACTATGTATTATGAATGTGAGCCTCTTGCTGATGTCAGAATGAATTGCTTCATTTAATGATTAGTGGGTTATTTTTTTAAGTGTTTGAATCTAACCTTTGATCACAAAACTTTTGATGAAATGACTTGGTACCTGCAAAAGGAATGAGATAGGATATTGGAAATGTGCATGTGGCCATGTGTGTGTTTTCATGTATATACATGTGTGGACATGTATATATCTGTTTGTGCCTATGCATGTATGACTAAACATTTGAATGTGAATGTGTCTACTGATGTATAAATGTGTATGTGTGTACATCCGGTGGATGTTCATGATATCGAGTTACCGCAACAAGGTCTTTTTTCATACACATTTTTACTAATTCCAGAGTAAGGTCACTCTCAATAATTTGGTAGCCAGATGGTCTGAAGCCAACACAAGGTTAGCATTAGAGGCGACCTATAGATGATAGATGAGGGGAGGTTAAAGAGGCTTCCACTTATCCCTCCTAGGTTTTAGTGATGGATTCTTCCTTCCTTCTGGCCCAAAGCTGTGAGACTCGATATTGAAGGAACCCGAAGGCTTTTGAGGTAACCAGAACTATGAGATCCCATCTGTCTTAGACAAAAAAATCCATATTACTTTACTACAACCTACCCAAACATCTATATTAATTTACTATCCTGTATGTATTCTGTGGCAAAGGAATTCTTGTAAGGTGTTGGCTCTCGGGTTAGAAAGGATTTCTTCCCTTTTAATTCATCTGCGTTGTGGAAAGAATTCCCAAGGAAAGAATAGTCCGCATTGTGGAGGAAGAAAAGCTAACAAGGAAGATGGAGAAGGAGGTGCAAAGACCAAACACTACGGGATCGAGTCAAACCATGATATCTCCTAAGGGTAAGGAGAAGGAGACAGGGAGGGAAAGAATGATTAAAGATGCATATCAAAGATCCCAACAAGATCTCAGAGATAAGATGTCGAAACTCACAAGAAGCACCTCAACAACATCTCTATCAATGAATCAAATGCTTAGAAATACATATCAACAAGTCAACCTGTATGAATTTTTGCATATGGATACAAGATTCAAAAGTGATATGATAATCATCATTGCCTCATTGGGAGCACCAATCACCATAGAGAATAGCCTCAATAAATGCTTGATAACGTAGGCCCCATCAATTGATTATCATAGTCTATGGATAGAAGTCAATATAGTTGGACGAGATATTCCAAGAGTTATCATAGGTGGCAGGTCTAAGATCAACCTGATGCTAAAACAACCATGAAAAATTTAGGACTCCACCCAACTAAGGAAGTGCAATTTACCATAATAATGGCAGACCAAAGCAGGGTGAAACTGATTAGAATAGTGGAATAAATCACACTAACAACACAAGGATCTAAATTTATCCTAGATTTTGTCATACTTAGACTCTTGCTTGAAACATGAGGTTTTCTATTACTTCTAGCATGACCTTGGCTTAGACATGCAAAAGTCATCCACGATTGGGGACATAATTACATGTGGATACACGATTAGGAGAAGTTAAAGTAGTTGCAAGTGGAAGTTGACTTGGACTTTGCTTGAGTGGGTAGAACCAGCTCGTGGGTCTAACCTGGAGAAAATGTCAAGCCCGACTCTCTCGGGTTGAGTGGTATTTTTGAAGAAGAAGATCTCCTAAGATGGATGGAAGCAGACCCTCCTTCATACTACATGATCACTTGATAGGAAGATGGGGTGAGGAACGGGAAGTAGAACCCCGAATAGGATATGGAACCAAAAGAATCATCGAAGGACAACCAGGACAAAAACAGTGTCCAAAAAGACAAAAGGATACTACAATCCTAGCGAAGGAAGGCAGGGACGAGCCGCTATCCCTAAACAAGATACCCCAAGGTTGGTTGCAGAGGGAAACTTGGAACACCCCGATGAAGGGAGTTCGCACATAGGAGGGCCCCGATATTGGGATAGATGGCGAAGCCGAGAGATCAATACAAGGGACAGAAGCTAAACTAGTGGTTTGAGATTGATTTAGTAGAAAATGGGGAGGAAAGGCCGGTCCTAGTGGCCTCGTGCTTGTTGAAAGAGCCCATTCTATTACACCAAGTTACCCATTTCTTGCATAGTTTCAAAGATATTTTTGCTTGGAATTAGAAGGAATTAGTGGGTATCTCGGCCACCGTGGGAATCCACACTATCCCATTAACTCTTGAGGCAAGACCTGTGAGAGGAAGGATCTAATGAATCAATCCAAAATACACGAAAGTACTGCAGATAGAACTGGATAAGATGGAGGCCACCCGAATCATCATTGTAATAGAACACGGCAAATGGCTCTCATCAATAGTGATTTCTCCTAAGAAACAATCCAACAAGATCAGAGTATGCATAGGTTTCAGAGCTCTCAACAAGGTCACCATTCTTGATGGCTTCCCTACCCCCTTTTTGGAACAAGTAGTAGAAGATTTGGTAGGGCACTCACTCTACAACTTGTAGATGTCAAGAAACTAAACTAAGGCTAAACCCAAGCAAATATCACTTTGTGGTCACTAAGGGTACTCTCTTGGGGCACGTTGTCTCTGCGAGAGGCATGGATCTTGACCCTAACAAAATAAAAGATATAATGAGGATGCCAAGACCGAGATGCAGAAAGGATGTTGAAGCCTTCCTAGGACACACTGGATATCACAAAAGATTCATCCAAATGTATGCAAATATCGCTAAGCCTTTATCATGGTTGACTAGTATAGCGACCTCATTCCAATGGACGAAAGCAGAGAAAAAAGCCTTTGGGGATCTCAAATCGTGTTTGAACAAGGCCCCTATACTGACAACTCCCAATTGGAGTAGACCATTCCATGTGCATGTGGGTGCAAGTCTCAAGGTGATTGGTACAAATCCTCACACAACCTAATAGAGACGAAAAGGCAGATTGCCCCATATACTATGCTAGCGCTCTGTAAGGCAAAACAAAATTACAATACTATGGAAAGAGAGGCCTTAGCTATAGTATTTTCCTTGCACAAATTCTAGCACTACCTGCTTGGGGTAAAATTCACGGTAATCCCTGGTCACAAGGCCCTAAAGTACTTGCTCAACAAACCTCATATCAGAAGGCGAACATGGAGATGGCTCCTTGTTGAGGTTGTAGTGGTAGAAGACCAAGATCCTCACCACCTTGCATGGAAGCAAGAAGGAAGGCTCAAGGGTGACTCTCCTCTCATCCACCCCTACCTCCAACATGTTCAAGCCATTGGCCATCAGCCCCATGCTATGCCACATGCTTGAAAACATGGAGATTACGGAGTCAAGGATCCTAGTCCCTGTGCAAAATACAAGTAATAGCAACTACTCTAATCACACAAAGGAGAGACATGCAAAGGCACACACACACACACCTCGCTCTCACACACTCACAAAGACACAATACATAAATGTAAATACTCTTGGAGTAAAGGAGAACATTCTTCCATTCATAAGAGATATTATATGAGAGCACGTCAACCAAAAGCTCTCTTCTTTACAAAAATGAGCTTCTATATATAGGCTAAGCACATTTCCTCATGTGCTTCTTTGAAAAGTAAAAAAGGGCATATCTCTCTAACTAATATATCTTCTAGGAGATTCTAAGATCAAGTTTGTAACAAACAAATCCCCATAAAAGGCATGCATGGGATTTTCATGTGTGAACTCCTAGATGTGTGCAAAAATAAGTTATTTTCCAAGGCTTCTCTACCATAGTGTTAGAGAAATATTAAAAAGTATCCTAAGAGGGTGTTTTTATGTGAAACTCTTAGTAGATGCAAAAAAGGGTTATTCTTATGATCTATGGAGGGTTCCTATGCACAACTGAAGATGTGTGCATACCTTCCAACCCAACACTCTCCTCCCCCTAGAATTTGTCATCCTTGACAAAGCTTGGATATGAGGATCATACACAACTGAACTATTCCTATTTGGAGTCTTTAACTTTGGAAAGCTTCAGGTCATCAAATCTGCAATTCTTCAGTCTGCAAGTCTTTAGGCTGCAAGTCTGCAGGTCTTCAATGATCTTCAAATCTGTAGCACTAAAAACCTTCCAATCTGCAAGTCTTCAGTCTTTTACTTCAATATGCAATTCTTCAATCTTCAGAGCTGGGCGACACAATCCCCTTGGGGGGCAGTCAACCCTGCATACATCCTACTGGGCAGCCCTTTGTAAATCTGGAAACGCCTTCTCAGGAAGCTCCCAAACCTAAAATGATATACATAAAGCAAGTAGACTGCTTCTAAAAATGAAGTAGACAATAAATATTCATTCTAGTTTTAGTTTCCACTTCAAGAAGCATCTTCTTGTGCAAGACTTTCTTCTAGAGAGGAGTCCTCCTGGAAATCTTCTTGTTCCTGCAATAAAAAACTATAGCTAAAGAGCGAGGAGCCTAGCAAGAACATATAAATCTCCAGATGTCTTATATCTTTGCCATGCTACAATCCCTAAATGTGTTATCACACAAGTAGGTGTGTGACACAAAACCTTTGAAAAACATTGCTCTTTTAATGCTTCTGGTGAGTGTGCATTGGCCTGCGTATTTGCATGTGACTATAGAAGTATAAGAATGATGTGAACAATCAAATGAGGCAATCATATTGCCCTTTGTAGTTTGCAAAGTGGAAGCGTAGTGACCAAACATACAGTAAACATTTAATCTTTGCTCGATCAAAATAAATTGTGGCCCAATTTAGGTGGGATCCCCATCACACAACACCACTCTCAAGCTTCCCTAATTGTGAACACCCAAAATGGGAGTAATTAGTACAAAATAGGTCTAAATCCTTGCAACTCCCAATCAAAAGAAGCTAAGCAAGATGAATATGATAGCATCAAAAGATTTAGTCTGTCAAAATCATTGGTGTGAGAGCCCAAATGGTGTGACTACTTAAGCTCTAGAATGATATGAGCAATCAAGTGACTCAACACATTGTAATCTACCAAGATGAAGTAATAAACAACATGACTGTTTAGAAGTGAATTCAGAACATTTATCATGTAGGCGTTCATGAAATACAGACAACTATAAAAAAATAGAGTTCCTTTGGAGCTGTAGATACTCCCCATATGGTAATCACAGAAACACAGAACCACTGTTAGTGTATCACATCCACTCATCCGCGTCATTTCCAAAAGAGCGTCCCTGGCATGAATCAAGTGCCCTGTATCAGATAAAGTTCATTCTTGCAAGTGAATATAAATAGGCCATCGCCAATCTTTGTTTATCAGGCATATGAACATGAAATTCTACTTTATCTTTCAACAATTCAAAACCCACCAAAGTTTTTCAACACCCCGAAGCTCAGTTAGTGTAGGTGTATGTCTTTATTTTCGATCCTGCATCATCCATATTAGTAATTCATCTTGCAATATAGCAACAATATACCCTGTTCCTAGGAGCCACCATCAACCTTCCTGCAGGCCCATATATAGTATCATCTCCATATTGCTAAGAATCTATGAGACTTGGGAGAATTAGAAAAAAAATATCACGATAATCATCAGTTTTTCCAAAGATTTTCTTCCTATTAAGTATTCAATCACAAGGATACTATAAAAATCATGCATCACGCGGATTTTAATAGACACAAGTAGGGATGATTTCTAATTCGAGATGGAGAGGTCCTCCAAGAGTACACATAAGTGGAGTACATTTGCCGTCTATAGCATGCATACAATTTACAGATCAACTTTTATCAGGAAAAATAGATCATCGTTCATAAGTCAACAATCAATCTCTTATCAGGCATAACATGAGTCATAAGGGATGCCTCAATCAGGGAGAGCCAGCATGAATGGAAATGTCCCTGAGCTATGGATGCATGATATTGCAATGAAACAGATATTGCTTTCTCAACAATTATCAGAGCTCCTTACCCTAAAAAAAACCTACGAGTAACCTGCATCAGACACATATTTCAAGGGTATAAACATGTTCTATTTGCAACATGAAGGGCATACCTACAACACATATGGGTCTTAGAGGCACCAACAAATTTTCAAAAAAGGAAAAGAGCGGAATCTATCATTGCATTCGTGCTCAAGTGTGGGTCAACTCTTTGATCTTAGGACATTCAAGAAGATTTCCATAAGACCGTGCACAATCTGCTCTCCCGGTTCTTTGTTGGCAGTTTCCCCTATAACACATCTCTAGGTAACCTGATTAGCCTGAACTTCTACAAAGAGCACAACAACTCTATCAGTAACAACAATTTCAAACATAACATCTTTCTTTCTTAGTATCTGACATGAATATAGACATGAAGTGCAAGTTATTCATACCATAACCAATGAGAACACTAAGCAATGGAGCAATTAGATCATCCTCAGTTGCCACACTGATGCTTATTATGATTGAAAACGTGACGAGCAGATAAACAAACATGGACTTCCTATATTGATTTCCCAATATGAGCTTCTATCAACATATAAAGCGACCCAGGAAAAATTTTAAGGTTGGACATGTGCTATCAACATCTAGGTTTTAACTTTCTCATCATGAGATTCTGGAATTATTATCAAAAGCTATTATGCTCTTCAACAGTATCAAATAGGCAACCCCAGCCACCTTCAGACCTGGAATGAAAGTAAAGAACATAATAGACTATGGCTCATCGTGTGTCAAAACAAGTGTGATAAGTATTTGCATTCTAGCAAAATTAGTAGCCACACAGATGAAATCAAGCAATAGGGCTATCATTCCTTCATGTGGTGTCAAAGTGTGTGGACTTAATCCCCAAACCATGATGTAGTCCAACCGCATGACCTTTGAACCTAAGATGAAGGAAACAACATGCACAATAGATCTCTATACGCAACATAACCATAGAAAACGTTGTTGGGCCACAAGGCAATGTAGGCAACATAAAAATCCAACCCAATGATACCCGAACGAACTCAGAGTAATAGAGCTTGTTGCACAAACTATTCAACATCTCTCAAATATTTGAGATCTAGAATTTCAATTGATTTCATGTATCTTTGATACAGGAAAATTGTGTTTTATTATATTGATTTGTCAAGTGATGGTGTGATAGTGTTCAAGCAGAGGTACTGCTTCTATTGTTTCTGCAATATTGTGAATTGCTAGAAAAATGGCAAATGCTGATGGAATGAGTCAACTTATGACCGATAAGTTGGACAAGAAAAAATTTCATATTTGGAGATCCAAAATGAAGAATTTCCTAATGGGAGAAGGTTATTGGAAGACATCAAAGAATACAATGAAAACCCTCCATAATTACCACAGAGGAATCAACACTAACTAGTTAGGATCATATGAAGAATGGATTCAAGGAGCATAGACATTAATGTATTGGCTATCCATTAGCATACAAGATAGCATGATTGGGCACATATAAGATACCAAAAATCCAAATAGGCTTGGAACACTTTGGCCATATTGTATGAGAACAATAAAAAGGCATGGAAATTGCAGCTCAAGAATGATTTGCGTACATTGGAGAAAAAGAGCATGCCGATAAGCAACTACACCTTAAAAATAAAAAGCACATATGAGGCACTTGCATCTATTGGCATCAATGTAGATGATGATGATAAGGTTGAAGTTGGCCTTAGTGGTTTAGGGGCTTCATATAAGAAGTTAAAAACTTCTATTCAAACTAGGGAGAATATCCCAAGTTTCGTTAATCTTGTGTCCATGATGATAATTGAAGAATAGAATCTTGGTGAAGACTCAAATTCCCAAGGAAAAGCTGGTTCAAAGTAGGTATTCTACTCTAGCAAAGGAAGAGGCTAAGGTAGAGGCTTCGAAAGTGGAAGAGGAAACAACAACTACGACCAAAGTCAACAACAAATTAATGCAAGAGGTAGAGGACAATTTTGAGACAGGGGGAGCCAAAGAGGACTAAAAAAATTCCAAAGAAATGATTTACATAATGACAATAAGGGATGCTAGAATTGTGGTAAACTTGGTCACTTTGAATGTGATTGCAAGTTGAAGAATCAAAACAACCAAAAGAAACAAAACAACTATGCATCCACAAGTGGAGATGATTAAGAAAAGTTCATGGTCCAATATCACATGATGAATACGATGTCTGTTGATGTTTCAAAATCAAATGATAATGTTTGGTATGTTGATTCTAGTGCTTCAAATCACTTGAACAACCATGTAGAATGTTTTTGTAGTTTAGAGAAATTGTTGATTCTTGGATTTGTTTAAATAGGTGATGACACATCACACCCTATCAAGCATACTAGAAACATTGCACTATCCATGGAGGATGGGAAGGTAAAACACCTTGCTAATGTACTGCATGTTCCTAATATAACAAAGAACCTTGTTTATGTTGGACAAATGGTTGAATAGGGATTACAAGTGAGGTTCAATGTTGTTGGCTTATATATAGAAGAGTACAAAGAGAATGGGAGAGTGATCACTAAAGGGAACAAAGTGAGTAGGATGCTCACCTTGAATGTGAAACTTCCTAGAATGAATGCAAGTATGTTTGCAAAAGGTGTAGGTGTTATTGCTAGCATATAGATTTAGCACTAGAGAATTGGACATACAAATTTGCATAGGTTGAAGTTGATGTGATCAAAGAAGCTTGCCAATGGACTATCGAATTTCAAGGTTGTAGAGATGCAAATGGTATGTAAAGCATCTCAATTTGGTAAATAGTTAAGGGCATCATTTTTGAACTACAAGCATGTTGGTGACAATGTACAAGGAATAGTACATACAGATGTTTGGTGTTCTACAAAGACCACATCTATGGGAGATTACATGTTTTATGCCACTTTCATTGATGACCATACATAGAAAGTATGTGTATACTTCATGAAAGAGAAGAATAAGGTGGTTCCCACTTCTAGAATTTCAAGGTTGTGGTGGAAAAGTAGATAGGAAAGTATATTCAAACATTAAGATCACATATTGTAGAAATAGCAAGAGCCTTGATGGTTGAGAAAAATATGCCTCATTGTTATTGGGTAGAAGCTGTGCACATTGCTATATATCATGAATAGGACTCCAACTATTGCTATTTATCAAGCTAGACACGATGAGAATTTTACAGGTAATAAGCCAAATTTATCGCATATGAAAATATTTCATTATATTGCTTATGTACATGTTCCACATGAGTTGAGGGCAAAAGTTGATTCAAAAGCAGAAAAATGTATCTTCATTGGGTATTACCTTGAGCAAAAGGGATATAAATGTTACAACCAACTCACACAATAGATGAACGTAAGGAGAGATGTGGTGTTTGATGAAATGTCAAGCTTCTATGAAGATGCCAAAGAAGGACTTAATCTTGACTCAAATGACAAAGGAAATGTTGAAAAAACAAGTGTAGAATCTCAAGTTATGAGTGCACCTAATATGTCACCAAGCAGTAGTTCCAATTCAAATATGTGGAGTGGAAGATTGTGCAAAAATTTAAGTCCAGCAAATGTGTCTACTATATCCAAGAAAGTAAAGAAAAGGTTTTTTTTGGTAATAAAACATCTACATATTTTGAAGACATTGATGGAGAATTAATCGGTTCAGAAAAGAGCCTTAATGAGGAACTTAGGTTGCCCTTTCTGAAGACTCTAGGAGTAAGAAAGCCATATGCAGGTGATATATAACAAGAAGAAGTGACCTAGGACCAAGAAGATATGGGAGGATGTAGAATTCAATGCAATGATTAATGTATGATAGTTACATGGCTTGCCATTGTGCTTACATGACCAAAGTAATACAAGAACAAGAGAAAGATGTTTCAACATAAGACTTAAAGATTATGCAAGAACCACAATTATTAAGACTGCATCTAAAACTTCTTGTTTTGAAGATGCAATTGAAAATATAGAGTTGGCAGAAAGCTATAGTTGAAGAGATGACTGAACTTTATGAAAATGAAACATGGAAGCTAGCTCCATTGCCAATCTACAGACATGACATGGTTTCTCATTTTGTAATCAATCAAATCAACCAAAACATGCACAATGAGGGTGGCACTTCAAAAAGCAAGCATGAAAGTCAAAAGTTGCTCACTTTTATGGTGAGCCTTAGCTTTTATTTACAAAATTCATGTTCGACAATGATCCTTATCTCAACTAGTATTTTTATGACTTTCTAGAAAGAACCCTCTATGTGGGTCTTTATTTCCAAAATATATGGAAAATATAAATTATATTATTTGTGTCCAGAAACATGTGAATAAGTCCACTCCCATCCATGCGATCATGAACCTTTAACTACTATGTCAAAAAGCAAAGTGCATTAATATCTCAATATTGAACTCCAATAATTCAACATTCCATAAGTGATAACATGCACCTAGTTGAAAAAGAAACTGACCTTAGTTGATAAGAAATAAAATAGACATAGATAGCCAGTCACATGCCCCATCATTGAACGGAAATAAGCATGTTCCATGTTAAAAAACATGCATGGAAATGTATCTTGGAGGAGTTAAATTATTGTGATTGTGAACGATATATGGATATTTACTAATTATAATGAGGGGTCAATGTAGTCTTATGTATCCATGATTCTTTAGTAATGAATTAAGGGGAAGTGCCAAATAAGAAAAAATTTTAACAAACTTCCTATAGATAAAGATTTACTTTGGAAAGGTAAAATTTTTCAAGATTGGCATAAATTGTGTTCTTACTTAACAAACTAAAAACTATTTCTAAATGCTTCTCATGTTCATGTTTATTCTTACTTTGAAAAAGTATATGATCAAAGAAAACAGATCAAATTGGTAATCGATTGTAACTCTTTCTCTGCATCATGAACAAAAGAAATAGCTTTGTAAAGAATTGTAGGTTAGAGTGTGTGAATCTTGTCTTGGATCCCCACCTCCAAACTGTCTTCATATTTTGCAAGGTTCCTTTCGGAACGTCTTCAAGCATGCAAACAAGTGATAGACTTTGCCAAAGTCACTCGATGTAAGTAGTAGTGGTATCACCCTCCTTTCATGTGAACATGGTCCACAAAGAATGAACATGTAGATGGAACTTAGGGGGAAGAAAAGATTCCTTAACATCCTCTTGAAAGGTCTTCCATATCATGGGATGATCTGCACTATCTCGTAAAACATTCCACTAGAGGTGGGCCTTGCCCACTAAATAATTAGCAGAAAAGTTCACTTTAACATTTTTTGGAGTAGGATTCATCTGAATAAAAATCATCAAACTTGGATAACCATGATAAAACAACTTGACCATCCGTATGGACATCAAAACATGAGGATTGGAAGTTCTTTACACCAATTTGTGCTATGCAAGGTTGTCCTCCTCAAAATGCATTTTTTGAAGAAATTCATCACATTCTCTAATATCCTTTAATTGGATGCCGTGGAGTTCGTTCCGTAGGAGCTTTGATTGTTGTTCGAGTGGTACTTCGGGTAGAGGTGATTCACCAAAGTCCTCCATGGTATGCATAGGGTCCATGGGTGTGTACAAAGGAACAAACCCCCTTGTGAAAAATGTTAAAAGAAATTTAAAAATTCTTGCATTCAAATGGAAAAGGGAAGGGTGGGTCTTGGAGTGATAGAACACTTGACTTGTGAATGTGAAGTTGTGCGTTCAAATCTCCATTGCTAAATGAAATATCCTTATTGCCACTCCTTAGTTACAGAGTGTTTGCACATAGCCAATGGGGAAGGGAGCCAAGGGAAGCCAAAGATGATAAATTTATGCCAAAGTTCTATGCCTTAGTTGATGCCTTGGAGTAAACCAAAGGAGTAAATGTAGGTGTAAAATATAGGCTTAGGTTCAAGAACTGGAACTAGAACTGAAGTAGAATTAAAAACCAAAACAAGAACAATAAACAGAAACCAAAATCAAAATAGGAATCAGAACTAGAATTGGAATAGGAACAAGAATTGCAATCGGACACTAGAATGCCTCATAATAAGAATTGGAATCGGGTGTCAGAACATTTTCAAAATGCCTTTGTAGTGTCACATGTAAGCTCTGATACCACTATTGCAAGATCTTACAAACACGCGTACATAGAGAGTACAAAATTTGAAAACACATAGAAATAGAGTTGCACAATAGATGAGATCCTACACAATATTGGATGCAATCTCCCCTAGGCACTCTATTGGACGAGTCTTTAGAGTGCGCACATTTATAGTTTTTTATTACATCCAAACGAGAGGTTACAAAGAGGGCAATGCTTTGAAAAGAAAACATGAAAGTAAAAGGTTGCTCACTTTTATGATGAGCCTTAGATTTTATTTACAAAAGTTTCATTCTACAATGATCCTTATCTCAACCATTATTTTTATGAATTTCTAGGAAGAACCATCTATATGGGTCCTTATTTATAAAATATATAAAAAATATAATTTCTCTTCTTTGTGCCTAGACACATTGAAATAAGTCCACTCCCATCCACACTCTCATGAACATTGAGCTACTATATAAAAACACAAAGCACATTAATATTTCAAGAACAAGCGTCAATAATTCAACATTCCATAAGTGATAACAAAACACATGTTGAATTTCTTAATGCTTGTTGAATAGGAACATTTGTAGAGTGATATGATTGGACATTCTTTTCAAAATCCATGTGTGTAGCATTCTTATGCATGCTAACTAGAGGACTAGCATCCTCAAACTCCACACTTCTCACTTGAGCATCCTTAATGGATTGTTTATGCATCTTAGACCCATTGAAATTGATATCACTATTTTTGATCACTGACCATGTTTCAAGATACCATAAGCAATATCCAAATTGACCATATCGACCATACAAAGAAAAATGCATATATTTGACTTAGAATCTAGCTTTTTTCTAAGATTCTTGGTTATATGAACATACACTTCACACCCAAAAACTCAAAGATGATCATAATATGGTGGCTTCAGTGTCCATAACTCTTGGGCCACTTTAAGACCTTTGGTGATATTAGGTGAAAGGCTAATCACATGAGCTATAGTTAACACTAATTTTGCCCAAAAGACTTGTGAAATGTTTGCATGTTGCAAACTAGAAACCACTCTATCAAGAATAGTTCTATTCATCCTCTCTACTACATCATTCACAATACAAGGGAATTTTTGGTATTGCGATACCAAAAACTCAACCGATCGCGATACTCAAGCCAAAATATATCAAAATTCAAAAATTTTTGCTTCCCCTAACTCTTCTCTCACCCCTCTTCACTCCTAGCCTACTGCCTCTTCCAAGAAAGCTCAAAAAACACATAGTCCCTCCCTGCAATACCGGTCGCGCAAATAATCACGTTTCTGTGCACTTCTAAAATGTTTTTGTCAATGAAATCTTAGGGAGTATTACCTCAGTGAGGTCTTGCTTGCACCTCGAGCTCAAAAAACTAGTTTTGATAGCCTGGAAGACACAATACCACTCCCACGATACCGATCGCTGCTTCTCACACGATACTGCTTTCTGAACGGTTGAGAAATGAACTCCAATTTCTGGTTTTTATACTTTTTTGTGACTGAAACTGAACTACACATTTGGCAAATTTTTGGGGTTTTTCTTGGTGGTCTTGGCTTTCTCCTACTTCACTCCTCTTCTCCTAACTTAACCCTAACTCTTCCTTCTCTCCCTTCCTACTAACCCTAAACCTAAAAACTCATTACACACACCTTCGGGATGTGAAATAACAAGTGCTGAAGTGGTTGACTACTTGCCACTGAACAAATTCACTTCTATAAGTACGATTTCATCACTCTTGAGCTATAACCATCATGAAGGCACCTTGCCTGAGTGTTCCCCGACAACAGTGCCAAAAACGTGTGTACCTAAGTCAAGAAGACTTAAGGACTTGTGCCAAAGAGACTAAACCTCAATTGCCACACAAGTGCATATAGTGGGAAATTGACACACACTTATTTGTCAATCCGATCAAACGACCTAACCAAGTGTATGAAGACATGTGCACATGTGATGGAAAATGAAGTGTTTTAGCTTACATGCATGAGAAAAGACTATTCCACCTCTCTAACTCACTGAAATATTGAAAGCGTATGTCATGATACCACTTATAGCAGTTTTCAGTAAAGCGAGGATTTCTCTCAGCTCCGAACTTTGAATATAGTCAATAGAAGACTCCTTTCAAAGCTCTCAACGAGACGCATCTACTGGAGGTGGCTTCACTCGATTTTGACAATTGTGCTTCAAGTTATGACCAAAATAGTGAATGGTGGAAAACACCCACACTCACTCCACAACTCCTACAAGCTCACACACACACACACTACAGTAGCTCAAAAATAGTGGGGGAGGGGGTAGATAACAGTCCTACACACACATTCCAAGCATTACACACACATAAAAGATCAAAGAGAAGATGAAAATCTACAAGAAAGAGGCAAATTCGAAAATCAGGAGCTCTCCTTCTTCACAATGACAAAAAGTCTCTACAAAGAGTCACAAAGTGACTTATATACATGTGCCCTAAATTTGGTCCTTTCACACAAGAGACCAGCACTTTATTACTAAAAAGTGAATATCCTACTAATTTACAAGGAATATATTACAATGAGTTGGGATTATGCATCTAGAGGACTCCTCTAGTGCATTTACATGGCTTGAGGGAATTTCCTAAGACTTTAAAGAAGAAAAATGTGCCCATTGATTTGAAAATTTTGGGGCTCCTCTTTTGTGCCTCTTTGCTCTACAAAAATATGTATATGTATATGTATATGTATATGTATATGTATATGTATATGTATATGGATATGTATATGGATATGTATATGGATATGTATATGGATATGTATATGTATATGTATATGAATATGTATATGGTTATGTATATGTATATGTATGTGTATATGTATTTGTATATTTATATGTATATGGATATGTATATGGATATGTATATGTATATTTATATGTATATGGATATGTATATGTATATGTATATGTATATGTATATGTATATGTATATGTATATGTATATGTATATGTATATGTATATGTATATGTATATGTATATGTATATGTATATGTATATGTATATGTATATGTATATGTATATGTATATGTATATGTATATGTATATGTATATGTATATGTATATGCATATGTATATGCATTTGCATATGTATATGCATTTGCATATGTATATGTATATGTATATGTATATGTATATGTATATGTATATGTATATGTATATGTATATGTATATGTATACGTATATGTATATGTATATGTATACGTATATGTATAC